>JAQZBX010017803.1:23341-35301 GCA_029593785.1 Cabassous unicinctus | reverse complement strand
TGAGACGGGCTGAGAGGGGGGCTGAGAGGGGGGTTGAGAGGGGGCCTGAGAGGGGGTTTGAGAGGGGGGTTGAGAGGGGCGCTGAGAGGGAGCCTGAGAAAGGGGCTTTGAGGGGAGCAGAGAAAGGGGCTTTGAGGGGAGCTGAGAATGGCGCTTTGAGAGAGGCTGAGAAGGGGGCTGAGAAGGAGGCTGACAGTGAGGCTGAGAGGAGGGTTGAGAATGGGACTTTGAGGGGGCCTGAGAGAGGAACTGACAGCGGGGCTCAGAGAGGGGCTTGCTGACTCCCAGTTCAGGACCCCAGGGGCTGTCCAGCATGTATGTCTTCTCGGAGAGGGCTCCATGTTTCCTACTCAGCTCCTGGCTCCTCTTTCTCTCTCCTGACCTCCACAGTCTCTGTCCTGTCATTCCTGGTTTTTCCAGCTCTCAGGTCATAGATTCCTGGGCCTCTTCCCCCACCTCTGGACACTGGGCCTGGGCCCTGGCTTCTTGTTAGGAGCCAATAATCCCAAACAGGGCTGAATCTTCTATTAACTGCCTGCAATGGCCCTGTTCACTGTGGGCCTCTGGCTGCTGGACCCAGCCTTTCTGTCCAGCCTAACACAGTGCCTGGGCCTCCAGCCCCCAGTCCAGGAGACTTCCTGTCCTTGGGACAGTACCTCACCTTCCTGCAAGACTGCACTGTGGCTGCAGTGTGGGATTGTGCCGCTCCAACTTTCTTGCATGTAACATCTCAACAAGCCCACAGGATGCTGGAAACTAGTTGGGCTGATATGACTGGCATTTCTCCCCTCCTCCATTTGATTGCTCTTTTTCCTACCAAATCCACGGATCATTTGAGAGTCTGGATGACCCAGACTCTGTTTAGCAGCATAATGATGACTCGGAACTGCGCCATCTCAGCCAACCTGAGGTTAAGCCACAAGCATCTAGACAGCTTCTCCTATTATTCCACAATTATATTGGGCCTCTGGGACCCCTGCCCACATCTTGAATGTGTGCTATGTTCTGGAAGCCTGTAGGAGTCAGCTTGGACTTAGGATGGGCTCTGGGGGCAATGTTCACAGAGCTACAGGCACATTTTCTTTTCTTTTAAATTGTTTTTAAATTATGCAATGTCTCATATATACAGCAGGGCATATAAAACATAAACATAGCATTTTAATAAAAATAATAACATACCATATATCTACTGCTCAGAGAAATAGAATATCAGTGCTACCATAATGCCCCCGCCCCCATCCCCACAAGTATTTTTGTTAATCATTCCTTTGGTGGGTTTTTTTTTGTGTGTGTGTGTGTGTTTCTCTTTCGCTTCCTCTGTCGTTCTCCCTCTTTCCCTCCATTATATATTAAACATTAGAGTTTAACCAGCATAAATCTAGCTGAAAAACGGATGGGCAATGTTGTCACTATTATTACATAAAAGTTCCCAGAGAAAGAAAAGCTGAAAGAGAAGGTAAGGGGTTCTACTCTGTCTGTGGTCGGAGTTCCCTCTTCCCCTTTGGAACTGACAATGCCGTACCCTTGTTTATCTGTCCCGCTTCCTTCCCTTGGCATGAAGCTCTTTGGGGAATTTTTTTAAATAATTGACTATTTGTTTTGCACATTTCCTAATATCCCCTGTAGTTGCTAGAGATACGGCCAGATTTGGGCTCCTCAGGGCCTTGTTTGTAAAGGGGGCCATAATGAGAGCACTTACCTCAGTGGGGATAGTAAGGTGAAATGCATTAAAATCCAGCATTAGGAAGCATGGGCTTCACCATTGCAAAGTAGCTCGCAGCCTCCCAAGGGCCCTGGAATCTACCTCTCTCAGTTAGGGAGGGGAGCAAATGGCACCCTGGGGAGCGGATGGGGGCAGACGCTTGTCCCTCGTTCCTGGCTTTCTCTCTTATTTTCTTTCTGACCAAAGAGACCATCCTGCCCTGGGGCAAAGGGGCCACTTAAACCTGTAATGACCCTTGTGAGGACTTAGATAGAAGTGGGAGGCAGCAGAGCCCCCAAACCATTTGAGTGATGCCTGGGGATTCCCAGGTGCAGCTCTGAGCCTAAGAGCTGTCGGGATCAGAGGCACTGGCTGAAGCCGAGGGCCCAGTGTACCTAATGCAGACAGGGAAGAGGCCAAGCAGCTGCTGCCTGGGAAGGACCTCCCAACACTGTTACATTTTGTCTCCTCTATCTCTTTTTCCTCTTTCCTGAAATGTGAACTTGACCTCTAGATGATAATGCCTGTTTATAAAAACCACCCAGAATCTCTGGAAACAAAATTAGCTAATTGTGTATGATGCGCATCACTTCAAAGGACTTTCAGAAATAATTTATTAAATATATATTGCCCCCAAAAAAGTGGGGGCAGGAGAAGATTTTGATCACATTGGTACTGACAGTTCTGAGCCGTGTGGCTGGAAGGAGCAGGGACTGAACCCACAGGGTCTCTGGCCTCTGCTCCTCCTTCCCCCCAAGAAAAAAGGAGCCAAGTGTTTGTCTCTGCATGTGAGGTGGGGAGGCTGCTAAAAGACTCCCCTTTTTCTTGTGGGTGGGCCACTGGGCAAGACAGAGAGCGCTGACCTGATCCAGAGGTCAGTTTTTGAGGTGTAGCAGGAGCCAATGGTAGACACATGTTCACCCACAAAATCCCTGCTTACAGCCTATGAGGTCAAATGCCACTCTTCAGGCGAGGACATGGGGCACATAGTTGTCACCCGTCTCACCCAAAGTAACCCGGCCAGTAAGTGGCAGATCCAGCCCTTGAACCCAGGGAGTCTGGTTCCAGAGGCCTGCCCTGAGCTCCTTCACCACATTGCCTCCAGCAGACCCGCTTCAGGCCTGAGTAAGGGAGCTCTGCTTCTGCTCATGGCCATCAGAGTGCCAGGATGTGCCAGGAGGCTGAGATGGGGCAGGGAGAGCCATGCACTGGGGGTTTCCCAAGAAATTGTGCTTGGGTGTGGCCTCCAGGGGGCCGCCCAGCTCCACGAAGTTCCCTAGAGGTGCACAGGTTGCTGGCTGGCACTGACTCTGGCTCTGGCCATGGCCGGCCTGCTCTTTCAGGGATGGAGGCAATGGCGGCCAGTACTTCTCTGCCCGACTCTGGTGACTTTGACCGGAACATGCCCCGGATCTGTGGAGTGTGTGGAGACCGAGCCACAGGCTTTCACTTCAATGCCATGACTTGCGAAGGCTGCAAAGGATTCTTCAGGTAAGTCCCTCTCCCACACCCTTCCCAAACACAAAGAGAAGGAGAGGAAGCAAGATTTTCCCACAAAGACAATCTCTGCATTTTTCACGTGGCCTTCCTTACCACATCCACAGAACATGCCAGCTCTCAACAGCTACTAGGAGCTACAGGATCTTCTTCCTGCCCTCCTCTCAGCTCCAGTTGTGTCCTCTGATCATTTGCCAATGTGCTTTCCTGAGGTTGCTATGTTGGTCTTCATCTCTCTGTTATCCCTTTGACTCACAGGTCTCCCTGCTCTAACCTGTGTGTCTCTCCTTCTGCAGTGAGCGTCCTTCTCTGTTGATGATCACAGCTTCCTAATCCAAGAGGCAGGTGTGTCCTTGGGGGAGCCTGAGAACTTGGTCTCAGAGCTTTCCCTCTCATCTCCCTGTTGGGCCACCATACCTGATCTGTGCCCATCTCTTTACCCACATCTTGCTTGTCCCCAGTGCTGAAAGCTAACTCCAGAATGCCCAGATGACTTCAGGAATGTACCAGCATTACTATTTAGGTAGGGATAATTTCTCTACCGGCAGCCTCGTTTTTTCTTTTGGGAGTCCAGGACACACATGCAAACAGTGTGGGGAAAGCTTTGAAACGTGCAGAAAGGTGTTCCCATCCAAAACCAGGGAGGGAGGAGAGGAAAGTGAAAAATTGTAGGATGAGATTGGGAACCATGAAAAAATAGCATTTGGCCTAGATAAGTAGAGAGGGAAAGAGAGAGAGAGAGAGAGAGAGAGAGAGAGAGAGGCCTGGAAGAAGGCAGCCAAAAAAGAGCTGCTGTAGAATAGTCCAGATTGGAGGTGGGTCAATTTGAAGGTAGGGCTTTAGCCATCAAGAGAGGAAAATAATGAATCAAGTTCAGAACAAGGACCCTGAGGTCTGTCTGGTTTCTGCCTGAATTGAAACCTTGTCTGGCTTTGAGAGCAGAATGAGCCAGAGTCCATGGGGAATTGTGTGATAGTTTCTTTGAGCCTGGGGACTCCTGGGTTCCCTGTAAATGCAGGCTCCAGACACATCTGCCCTCTGCCCTAGGAACCGGCAGGCCCAGAGTTTCATTGCCTGGAGCAATTGCCGGGCAGCAGGGTTTCTATGGGTGCTAATTGCCCATCTGGCCTGGCACAGGTTGCTGTCTCGGCCTCCCGGCAGGCTGCTCCCCATCTCAGGGGACCAGACCAGCACCATCACCGGCTCAAGGTCCTGTTGCTGCGTCTGTGTGTCCTCTGGCCTGCGGCCGACACTTCTTGCAGGTGGGCCCTCCAGAGCCTGGGCCAAGTGTCCTGGGTGCTAACCAGATACTGTCCTGCTAGTGCCTGGGGGTGGGGGAGCTGCCTTCTGAGTGATAATGGAGAAGGGGTCTGGGTCCTACCCACATCAGGGCTGCATCAGGGCTGCATCCTACCACAAAACCAGTCAGAAATGCGTGGGCTGTGGTGCTGGTGGCACTGTGAATTAACTGTAGGTCCTTGCTCAAATCCCTTGACTTCCCCATGTTTTAGTTTCCTCGTGGGTATGTGAATACTTGACCCCTCTAGTATGGACAGTTAATCTGAGGATTAAGGAGATGACATATATAAAAAATGCTTTGAAAAACATGCAGGACAATAGAAGTATATTATTTTTGAGCCCCATGGGCCAGTAGTAATACCCTTACTAGCACCCTGCCCTCAGGAAAAAGTATACAAAAATTTGTGGCCAGCCAGCCAGCCAACCTCTTTTCTTTAAAAAAAAAAAAAAAATGTCTCTCTTTTCCCCCTCCCCAGATGGCTGCTCGTCTGTCTGCTCATTGTGTCTGCTCGTCTTCTTTAGGAGGCACTGGGAACTGAACCTGGTACATCCCATGTGGGAGGCAGGTGCCCAACTGCTTGAGCCACATCCACTCCCCCAGCCACCCTCTTTTTGTCTTTTTTTTTCTTTCACTCATTCCTTTAACAGATTGTTTTTAAAGATTTGTTTTTACCCCCCCTTGTTGTTTTGTGCTCGCTGTCTGCTCTTTGTGTATTCTTCTGGGTCTGCTTGTCTTCTCTTTAGGCGGCACCAGGAACCAATCCTGGAACCTTCTGGAGTAGAGAGAGGCACTCCATCTCTTGCACTACCTTAGCTCCCTGGTCTGCTGCATCTCTTATTGTGTCTCTTTTGTGTCTTTTTTTGTTGTGCCTTCTTCTGCGCCAGCTCTCCGCACGGGGCAGCACTCCTGCATGGGCCAGCACTCCGCGTCGGCCAACTCTCCACTCAGGCTAGCTGCTTTTTACCAGGAGGCCTGGACCTCCTATATGGTAGACGGAAGCCCAATCGCTTAAGCTACATCCTTCCCTCAACAGATTTTAATAAACATCTATGACCTAGGCATTGTGCTAGGAGCTGGCAATATAGGAATTCTCCCAAAGGTCATATATTGCCAATCTGCAACCAAAACAGCTCTCAGAGCTGTTTGGTTAATTCATGGACCTACCATCATGGAATCCCCTTTCTTCCCAGGTCACCTTCCCTCTGGGGTCAGCTGCTTGTTGGATTATGACATATTGGAAGTCAGGCCTCACTAGAGTAGCTCAGCCCCATGCACCTGTGGTTGTTGCACTCAGACACACAGCCTTGGGGCGGGATCCTGTTGTTCTGGGTAGAGGGCTGAGTGTGGGCAATGGCAGGATGGACAGGGGTGGCACACTTGCACATACATGTCACTGCAGATCCACAGCACTGCTGTGTTGCCTGTGGGCACATTATGCTACCATAGCCCATCCGAGACCCTTAGCCCCTCTGGCCAGGACCCCTTAGAGTCTGCCACTGGCTGGTGGCCACAGCTACTCTCTACAAGGCCAGGCTTACAAGCAACAGGATGCTTTTGTCTTATAGCCCTGCTCTTTGTCTACCTCATGCCATCACTACTGTCCTTGTCTTGATGCCTGAGCCAGGCTGTGTTTTCCCAAGAGCCAACACCTTTGTTGTTGTTTGACTTCAATTTTATTTCATACAGAATAGAAACACACAAACACACATATGAACTTCTCCTCTTTTTCCTTCCTCTCTTCCATTTCTTCTCCTTTGCTCCATCCACATTCTATTTGGCATCTTTCCATTTCAGTCTAGCTCAAACAGACTGAGAATCTTTTTTTTAAGGAGGTACTGGGGATTGAACCCAGAACCTCATACATGGGAAGCAGGCGCTCAACCACTTGAGCTACATCTGCCCCTCTCTGAGAATCTTGCTGTCACTTCTATCTGTTTCTGCAACTCTGAGTTCCAGAAGGAAGGATTATTTCTCTGATAGGTACCTTCTCCGTGTCAAGCACTGCATTTTTGGGAACATAAAGCTAAGTGTAACCACATCCTTGCTCTCAACGGACTCGCTGCACCCTCTCATGGAGTTCTCAAGGAAAGAATATTACTTGACTATTGGGTTGCTGGCTGTTTTCCGAGCCCTGGGGACAAGTAGCTCTTTGATGATCTAGTATTTGGTTTGGCTTGTGAGGTAATCAAACTAAACTGCTCTAGAATCTAGTTGTGGTCATCCCAGCAGGTCCAAGACTCAAGCAAACCAAAGGGTGATTATGAAGTTTAGAAGCTTGGGCAGCGGCCACAGCTCTATTGATCTCTGGTCAGGAATGAGAGAATACCACTGGCTGGTACCTCTTACAAGCTATTTCAGGTTGCTTCTGTCTTCTGCTCTTCTGGGACTCTTGAACATCCTCAGAGAAAGATGATATTTAAGTGTGATTTAAAAGTTGACATGGACAGGACCCTTCTTGGTTAAAGGTTAACAACCAGAGCATAAGTAAGGACAAGAGTGGAAAAAATACCAAGGTCTAGTATGAAGTCTGTAGATAGTGGATGATCTCTGGGCACATAATTAATTGATCACCGATGGCTTTTACGAAGGTGTAAATGACAGAGAAGAAAGACGGAGGGTCCCTTTGATGAAGAGACTGAAGTTTGATGGTGCAATTTAAGAGGTGGTCCTGGAGGGCAAGTTTGAGAAACAGATCCTCACTTGCGTCCCCATCTTGTCTTCTTCCCCTCTACGATATTTTCCTGATGCCTCCCTTACTCAAGACACTGTGAAGCTGTGCGCTTCAAGCTCCAAGCTAGCAAAGATAGTGCAGAGAAAGGTTTGCAAGGGCCTTGTAAGTTCTGGGTGTTGTGTAGTGCAGAGGCAAAAGGCAGGGTGGTGAGCATCCGGGTCCGTGAGGAATGTGCTGGCTCTCAGGATGTGTGCAGCTCTTCCAGAGCCCTGATGTGAAAGGGAGCAAAGCATCCAGCTACTTAAAAGTTAATGTGCTAAAGATAGTAGAATAAACAGAGAGGAGGGGAGGAGTGGCCAGACAGGGCATTCACTGGGTATGAGTAAATAGGTCACCAAGAAGCCAGTGTTGCTGGAGGGAACCTTGTCCACATTAGCTTGGCAGCTGGCTCTCTCCATTGCTGTTCAAGGAAGTGATTCTAAGACAATAAGGGGGGTTATCTATGGATGGACCAAGAGTAATGTTCAGAAGCTTGGGTAGAAGCATTTGGGAGAAGAAAGGTCACTGGAGTTGTCAAGAAAGGCAGCTGTGAGGAGATGAAGAAGAACTTACATTTCTTTTTCTTTTTTTTAACATTTATTTTATTTATTTATACCTCCCCCCGCCCCATTGTTTGCGCTTGCTGTCTGCCCTCTGTTCATCTGTTCATCTTCTTTTTAGGAGGTACTGGGAACCGAACCTGGGGCCTCCCATATGGGAGGGAGGCACCCAATCACTTGAGCCACACTCACTCCCTGCTTATTGTGTCTCTCATTGTGTTTCCTCAATATGTCTCTTTGTTGCATCATCTATCTGCGTCATCTTGTTGTGTCATCTTGTTACGTCAGCTCGCTGTGCCAGCCCATCGCATTAGCTCGCTGTGTTGCTCATCTTCTTTAGGAGACACTGGGAACCAAACCTGGGACTCCCATATGGTAGGCAGACGCCCAACTGCTTGAGCCACATCTGTTTCCTTTTACATTTCTTTTTTACCAGGAGGTCCCAGGGATTGAACCTGGGTCCTTCCATATATTAGATGGATGCCCAATCACTTGAGCCACATCTACTTCCCTACATTTCTTTTTGATCAGTGTTTTCTTCCTTTAAGAACGCTGTTGTCACATTTTCTCTAGCTTCTTGGCTAAGCTACGTAAAATGAATTTTAAGAGCAAGCCAGGTTAGTTAGGCCATTAATTTATTAAGGAATTGTGAGAAGAGAAATGAGAGAAAATAACAGATCATGGGTCCCAGGTAGAGAGGAAGGGGCTGAAGAGTGATAAAGAGGGTTGATTTACAGATTACAATTCCCCATTACAGATTATAAATGCCCAGGTTTACTTGCGTGTTGATCCAGGCAGGGGGCAAAGAAGGCCAGAACAGGGGATAGAAGGCAAAAATGGGGGGAGGGGCAGGTGTCAGCCTTTGCACTTGCTTTTTGAACCATTAATTATTCTGCCCTTTTGCTAATGACAGGGGAGGAGTCCCAGATGTTTGCTGTTTTGATTGATTACCCCACTCATCAATCCCCTGGGATGGCCCAATGATAAGGCCCCTGGAGAATATCCGGGGCTTCTCTTGGCTTCCAGAGGTAATCGTGTTCTGAATGGGGTTCTCGCAAGTTCTCCCAGCAGCCATCTTGGGGGTACTGATGTCCACGTGAGCTTCTTGCCAGGTTCCAGATCTATCTACTGATTCCCTATTTACTAGCCTGCCTCAACGCAGCACTCTGATCAGGGCGCATTTGCGTGAATTCATCCTCAGCTCACTCCTGGGATCCTCTTGGTGCCTAGGATGTTATCCCACACTTCCAAAAGGTGCATTTAGATACTTCCTATATCCCGATGGCGCCTTTGTACTAGAGAAGTCCTTCTAACAGCCTTTGGTTTGTGCTCCTGGGTATTTAAGAAGCATATTTTTGATTACTACTCTAGTATGAATTGGAATATGGTAAATTTGTGATGAGCATCGTGGAACGTAAGAAGACCAGAGGCTTTGGAGTCAAGCAGACCTTGATTCTCATCCCAGCTTCCAATATTATTTGAGCCTCTACTGGCTGCAGAATCCTACCTGAGGCCTACCAGAAGGTAGCCTAAGCCACGGTGCCTGCTCCCGGGATCTCATATCCTCTCTGGGATGATTAAATCCTTTCTTCCATCTTCAGCCACCTTTCAGCACTCCCTCCCACCACTCTTTCTGCCACCTTCCCTCCCTTCCTTTTATTTAGTGCTTTCTTTGTGTTGGGCCCTGTTTCCTTTACCTAATCCTTACAACGACCCCCTCTGTAGGGTTGTTTCCATTTTACAGACGGGAAAACTGAGGCATGGGGACACTAAAGCACCTTGCCCAAGGTTGTGCATTAGGATTCAAACCCACACAGACCTATCTAACCAAAGCCTGCATTTCATTTAAAGCCGTTAAGTGTATGTTTTTTTTTTCTTTTTAAAAAAGTAGTGTCTATGTATAGTTTTTTAAAAAATTCAAACAGTTCAAAAGGCCATATAAGTAAAAAGTAAGTCTCTCTCTCTCAACCCAACCCTAAGTTTCCTACCTCCTTCCCAGAAACAATCACTGGTACCAGTGTCTCATGTTTGCTTCCGGAGTCTTTATATAAAAGTGCGCCTGCTGTGTGCATGTGCAAATGGGAATATATGCATCATTCTGCATCTTGCTTTTATTTACAAAAGAACATTTCTCCAAGCTTGTTTCCATTTTAGCATTCTCCTTCTGCCCTTTTCACAGTCACATCTTACTGTATGGATTTACTACGATATACCCAACCAGCCCTCTTTGTAAGGCACTTAATTTCCATCTTTTGCTTCTATAGATAGAGCTGCAATAACCACCTTTATGCATGGGCCTTTGGGTCCATGTACTGATATACCTACAGGATGAATTCCCAGAAGTGGATTTACTGTGTTAAAGGGTCTATGTAGTGAATATCTTGGTAGATATCGCCAAATTCTGTAACCTCCCTGCTACCCCCTGCCCCCCCAAAGTCTGTGCTCTTTACCACAGTGTAAAAGTTGTTTTTTGTTTTTGTTTTTTTTGACTCATCTGTTGAGAACAAATCTGCCGTGCGTGCCCCACCTATCAGATGACATAGGTCTGTACTTTCAGGGGTCCATCAATCTCCTGTATCCAGTCCAGGCCCTGGGACCTTCATGAAGCTCAGAGGTGCTGAGGAGAAAAAGGCCAGCAAGGGGGTGGTTGGCCCCAGTTTGGGGTTATACCAGGCGATTCTCTGCTGACTGGTCTCACCCACTGGAGAAGAGCCTTTCTGTCCTGGGCCTTAGGCTTTGCCCTAGGCATTTGGCACTTTTGTGAGCTACTTGTCTCTTTTCATGTTTTGATGAATGGCTCTCTGGCAAGAGAATGGTTCAATGTCCTCTCTCACCCCTGGCTTTCTAGAAACTGCATCTATATTTAACCTGGTTGCACCACTCCTATCCGCCCCCCACCTTCCTGATCTAGGGTATAATTGCCAGCCGAACAGAGGATTACAGGGTCTGGGCTCAGAGAGAGCAGCTAAGGCTATGGGCTCCCATGGAAACCTGAGGCTCTTGTTTCTCAAAACTGAACCAGCTCGCAGGCAGTTTGCATTGGGAGGAAGGAAGGGCAGGGTGCAGAGCTTCAGGACAAAGCGCCAGGCCTGGGCACTTTGGCTGCCCTGACTCCTTGTGGGCAGAGAGTAGATAACAGCCACTTGTGGGAGAGAGCAGGGCCCCTGAGCTGACAGGACTGTGGACTAGCCAACACCCGAAAGGCCAGCTCCGGGATCTGGGTTCAAGGAAGCCCTGAGTCTGGCTGCTGGAGCCTGCGAGTGGGCTCTCCACCACCTGTGCACTGACTCTTTGCCCCAGCACATCTCCGTGATGTTTGGCCTCCATCTCCCCAGCTGCAATCCCAGCCCCTTGCCTCTGATTCTGTATTTAGAGGAGCCAGGTAAGAGCCAGCTGCCTCATTTTTAATAACAATTTTTAAAAGCGCTGTAAGTTTAAAGGCCACTTTTTGCATTCCTCAAACACTAGGAGACGCACCGCATGGTTGGCGGGCTTCAGTATACACCGTGGCAAAGGCGTGAAGAGCACAGATTGGGTTCTTCCCAGGTCTGAGCACTGCTGTGACATAATGAGCCTGGGCTGCAGCGTGCTCAAGGCTTTTTTTTTTTTAGGAGGTACTGGGGATTGAACCCAGGATGTTGTACATGCGAGGCAGGTGCTCAATCACTGAGCTACACCCACTTTGCATTTTTTTGTTTGTTTTTTTCAGGACTTTTTAAATTGACTTTCCTCTTCTCCTCTTCCTTTCTCTCTCCCTCCTCTTCTCCTCCCTCCTTTTCCTTTTCCACCTCTTTCATCTCCTTCTCTCCTTTCTTCAATACTCTTCAACTTCTTACCGTAGCTGTAAAGCTGAAAGTGTAGGCGTGGTTGATTTTCTTTCCCCAGTATTTTCTTTTAACCCAGCTCTGCATTCTCTTTGATTCCTACTCCGCAGCCTCATTAAAGCCCAATCCTGCTATCAAGTAAAGTGGGCCTGAGTGGCTATGGCCAGCTCTTTTGGTGCATCAAAACCTGGGATTCAGATTTAAAAGCAACGTGAGAAGAAGAAAAAGCAAAGCTCCAAAATCTAATCTCTAACAACCTTGCAGATGAGACAGCTGCCCACCCTAGAGCCCAGGGGGCCTCTGAATGACACCGGGGCCACCTCCCTCCTGTGGCCTGATGGGCAGATGGGGCCTCGGGGAGCTCTCG
>JAQZBX010017803.1:0-23241 GCA_029593785.1 Cabassous unicinctus | reverse complement strand
ACTGTTCCCAAGGTTCTTCCATGTTCTCCTGTCTCTACAAAGCAATAGTAGGGGCATAGATGGATGATGGAGAAAGGCATCCTGTTTCCATAAAGGTGGGCAAAAGCCTGGCCTGTAGTCTCTCTCTGAGGAGTTACTGAAGGGCAGGACTAGGCCTTAAGTTGGTAGACTTGGAGCTAAACTTTCCAGAAGCCTGGTGCTACTCAACCTCCCCTTACATCTCTGGGTCTGCTGGTGGGCTTCTTGGGTAACAAGGGTCATGAAGGAGGGTTCTGATGGCCAAGGGCCAATAACAACAGCAGCCGCTTCCTGCGCTTGGGTCATTCTCCCCCTTGAGCTGCTGTGCTCAAGGACCAGCTGCCTGGGTGGTTTGCCTGTGGGCTCAACTTCATTCTATCCAGGAAGCCAACAGCTGAGCCTCAGTCCCCTAAGGCAGAGCTGAGCTAAAGAGACTTGCTGATAAGTTGTTTAACTTCAGTGGTCCCATGTATAAAATGAGGGGGCCCCACCAAGGTTTCTGGGGTCCCCTATGGATCTGAGGTCTGTGACTATCTTTGACTGACAGCAGAGCCTTTCTTCTGGACTCTCCACCCCATCTCAGGGGCCAAGCTGGTTTGCCTCCCATCTGTCCATTTGCTGGAACAAAGATGTCCACTGATGAGTGTGTTTGGTCTTAAACCCCATGTGTGCTCTCGTGAATGTGAGCAGTGAGCCATATTTTCACCAAGAAACACCACCAGTGTCTGACATCTGGAGAAGATGATGGCACTAGCTCATCTCTGGGGGAGGGAAAGGTTTGGTCCTGGGCCTCTGCCTCTAAGGATTGGGCATCTCCACACTCATTGGCATTTTGGAAGGTGTTGGTGCTCATGCAGAAAGTGATTCTGCCACCATCTTTCCCCAGCTAAATGCTGTCACCTGCCCTCGGGTAAAAAGTGAGGCCAAGCTCTGGTGGGGCTGGGTGGAGTCATGAGTAATCTCTAGGACAAGGATGATGAGAAGCCTCTAGGGAGGTGTTCTTGATGCAAGCTGCCAAGAAGCCCTGTGTGGTGTAGCTAGCAGTAGGGGAAGAAGTCTGAATTAGGAAGTAATAGCCCAGAGCTCTGAGAGGGTAGGCAGCAGTGAGACAGATGAGCCCTGAGCAGTGGCTCTGAGTCTAGGACACCAGGGGCTACCAGCTTCCCAGCTAAGATACCCAGCTTCGGCCTCTTTCTGTTCCTACAGAGCCCCTGCTTCCCCTGCCTTCCAGCAATCAGGGCTTTCCCAGGACTCCACCACCCGTCAGGCCTCTTTCTGGGCAGGTTGTCCGACATCTAGAGCTTTAGTTTGGGCCTTTTCTCCCTTCTCCATGCATCTGTGCATATGTGTTGGCAGCTGTTCTAGTCACAGATCTCTGGACTTTAGAAGACTTAGAATCCTTGCCTCTAATGACATGGTCCTAAAATTATTTGTGGTGATGAATGTATAGCATTGTGATCATTTTAAAAAAGTGACTGATTAAACTAAAAGCCACTTTGGATAGATCACATGGTATATGACTATATCTCAATAAAACTGCTTAATAAACTTTAAAAAAAATATTTATTTATTATTATTTTTTTTTAATTTTAAAAGATGCTTAGATTACATAAATGTTACACAAAAATTACAGGGATTCCCATGTTCCCCACCTCCCACACCTCCCATAACCTCCCACATAAACATCCTTCATTAGTGTGGCACATCACCTGCAATGCATATACACATCCTGGGGCTTTGCCACTTAAACTTTAAAAAAAAAAAGAATCCTTGCCTCTCACAATGGCTAGTTAAAAGCAGGGAGGGGCATTCTGTAGATCTCAGTATTGAAACACTTTTTCTCCCTATGACAACGTCCTCATGTAGTTCCTGTATAATTAAAAAAAAAGGGGGGGGGAGTACTGTAAAAGTAAATATCATAAAGATGGGAGCAGAGTAGATAATGAGAGAAAGGAGGAGGGGGCGGTTAGTTCAGGCAGCCCAGAGGGTGAGTGGGAGAGGCGCCCAGGGCCTGGACTGGACCCCAAATCCTTAGTGGGAGAACTTTAGCCAGACCCGCTTGTGGGCAGGTCTCAATGCTCCCGATCCCGGCCAGGGTTGGGGAGCTGGAAGGCCAGTGACCCAGAGGCGGGCCATGTGCTCTGTCGGCAGGCGAAGCATGAAGCGGAAGGCGCTGTTCACCTGCCCCTTCAACGGAGACTGCCGCATCACCAAGGACAACCGGCGCCACTGCCAGGCGTGCCGGCTCAAGCGCTGCGTGGACATCGGCATGATGAAGGAGTGTGAGTGTCCACGGGGCCTGGGCGGGCGGGAAGGCTGGGGCCAGGCTCTGGCCGCTGTTCCCATGGGTTTGGCCCAAGAGGTCTGCCTGCCCTCCCTCTGCAGCCTGAGGTGTGGATTGGACGAGCAGCCTGGGACAGGGCAGTCCAATGCCAAGGTCAAATGCACCAAGCAGTCCTGCGAGCCTCTCTGGGACCCATAAACTGGCCCTGGCAAAGGCCCCGTGGAAGGGAGGCAGGCACTGCCTTCAAGAGCCCTCCACAGGTCAGTTTTCCTCCCTGACCTTATCGCTAGTCTCAAGGCTCCCTCTTTCTTGGACCTGGGGGGAAACAATGAGGCTCAAGGGCCCCAAGGTCCGCTGGGTCTAGGCTTTGGGATTGAGGCTTGCAGTGGTGATGGGAGAGAATAAATATTCAGAATCTAACTGGCATCTCTGTTCTGCCCCTGGCCCAGCCTTCCAGCTGCCCTGGGCCCAGGGAAACTAGGTGGGAAGATTCTGCCAGGGGAAGGGTTGGTCTAGGATGGCCCTCTGAATCCACCTGGGCATGGAAGAGTGAGCCTGTGGGATGTCCTGTCCAGTTCCAGGGTTGGAGGAGAGGACCAAGGTGGCAGATTTACAGGTGGTTCTCATGCCCTGCTAGAAATAACCCCTAGACTTTGCATCTGCCCTGAGTGTCAGTTACTTGGTACCCAGAGAAGCCACTGAATTCAGCAGATGCTGGGGGGCAAGGGCAGTGGGCCAGCCTGGGCACAGGTGCCCTCTGCACATCGGCTCTGGCTCTCCTGGCACCTGACCCTTCCCCTGGCCTGAGGCCAGAGCCTGGGCCCTGCTGAGCAGTGGGCTGCGGAGTCCCATGAGGGTGGGCTCAGGTGCAGGTACCTCCAGAGGCCCTCCTGACCTTGGGGGAGTGGCTGCGTGCAAGGATGGGGAGGATGTGTCAGGGTCAGGAAAGAAGTCACTGGACAGGGCTTATGGGATGGGAAATCTCTTCCTTGATTGGAAGAAGAAGTTCTCTGATGTTGGGTAAAAGAGGTAGAAATGAAGTCCTCACCTCAAGTCTCAACTTCAATGACCAGAGCTCCTCCTTGGGCTTTGACTGAGGCTCCCCTCCTGTGGTCGGGATCCCTCACTCTTTTTTTAGGAGGAACCGGGGATTGAACCCAGGACCTTGTACATGGGAAGCAGGTGCTCAACCACTGAGCTGCATCCGTTCCCCAATGAGAGTCAGTTTTTTCATTTGTTTGTTTGTTTTTAGGAGGTACCGGGGATCAAACCCTGGACCTCATATGTGGGAAGCAGGCGCTCAACCCCTTGAGCTACATCTGCTCCCCATGGCCCCTCGCTCTTATCCCTGCTTATCCTCGCTCCCCAGCCACCACTGACAGCCCCAGAAGGAGTTTCCAGGCCATCACTCTTCCCCACCCCCACAGGAGCAGGCAGGACTGGACACGCTGAGTGCTCCTAGCCCAGTCCTCTGCCCTACCCCGGTTTCCTATGTTTGTCCTGGAGAAAGAGGAGGACGAAGGCCTGCGTGCCTCCAGGGCTTCTCATGCATTCCCTTTGTGGGGCACTAGGGAAGACACAGACGATACGGCCCAGTACAGCCCATGCCCCCAAGAGCTCATAGCCACTCCTCAGGTGGGAGCCCGGGACCTCAGCTCAGCCAGCCCAGAGCAGCGCCGAGTTACGCCGCGGGCATGCAGGGCGGCTCCTTCTGCCACAGGAGTTCTGGGAGACATGCGGTTCCCTGCTCCAGGTTCGCCCACTGGTGGACAGCCCTAGCTCTGGGAGGCCTGGGCCAGGTGTTTCCCGGCTCAGAACCCTAGGAGAGCTGCTCATCTATCATCTGTACTGGCGGTTGCTCCCGAGACCTGGCCTCCTGCAGACCATCAAATTTCAACATTTGCACAACCATAGGGAAGTCCCTATGGGACTTGAAAATCTAGGTTCCCTTCAGGCCAGGGCAGGGAGTGGGCCTTCTATAGTAGAGGCCTGAGTAGGGAAAGGGGGTGAGGATGGAAACTAGTGTTTATTGACCATCTACTCCGTGCCAGATACTGTGTCTTGTTTAATTTTTACAGCCATCCCTAAATAGATAAAGTCTCACTCCTATTTTATTGATAGATGAGGAAATTTAGAGGAAATATAATATCATGCCTCTAAGCTAATAAGAAGATGGTCTGAGCATCCTCCCCTCGGTCTGTCTGCTTCCAAAGGCCAGTCCTATGGGTTCCACCCCAGGGCAGCCCCTCAGCACTAGCAGAGGGTCAGAACCCGCCTCCTTTGCCCCTTTCCAGGCACTGTTTTAAGGATAGGCTAAAGAGAGCTTTATTTCCACTGAAGGCTCCTTTTTTCTCTCTCTTTAAGTCCTAGTTGACTTTATGCCCCTGGAGCCCAAGAAATTTCATAGTTGAATCCCTGTTCTTTGCTTATACTGCACCTGTGCTGCACAGAATCACCTATTATGTGAATTTTTTATTTTTAAAATTTTTAAAGATTTATTTTATTTATTTATGTCTCTCCCCACCACCTCGTTGTTTGCGCTCGCTGTCTGCTCTCTGTGTCTGTTCGTTGTGTGCTCATCTCCTTTTTAGGAGGCACCGGGAAGCAAACCCGAGACCTCCCACGTGGAAGGGAGGCACCTAATCCCTTGAGCCACCTCTGCTCCCTGCTTGTTGTGACTCTCATTGTGTTTTTCATTGTGTTTTGTTGCTGTGTCTCCTTGTTGTGCCATCTCGTTGTGTCAGCTTGCCACGCCGGCCTGTCGCGACAGCTTGCTGTCTTGTTCGTCTTGTTTAGGAGGCATCAGGAACTGATCCCAGGACTGCCTGTGTGGTAGGCAGGTGCCCAACTGCTTGAGCCACATCCACTTCCCTACGTGAACTTTTAAATGTTTTTGCAGATGTCGGTCTTTTCTCTTCGGTGTTAGCACAGTGCCTGGCACGTAGTAGGTGCTCAGTAAATATGTGTTGAATGACTGAACATTTGCTCCACTTTAGGCTTCTTTGTATCCTTCTAACTCCCATTGGTCTATGGATCACTCAGATTCTCCCAAACCTGATTGTTGGTGTCATTCGTTTGGCAAAATATTATGTCCTCTTCCCTGTTGGCATCTTGAAATGTTTTAAAATTGTTCATGTTTTCAGGTCTTGACTCCCCAGCTCTATTTTAGACTTAATGGGAGCAGGGAGCATGGGAATAAGTTGTGCACACCATTTTGCATTCAGAAGCAACTTAAAAGGAAGTAAAAAAGCCTTCTGAGCAGGTGTGCAGGCTTCACGAAGTCTGCATGCCAAAGCTCATGCGCTTGATTCGGTGCATGAGTAAGTGTTCTCTCAGAACCTATTTACTCTCATTCGAGATCAGTGACTTAACTTCAAAACGTGTGCCCTCAAAAATAAATAATAACAACAACAAATTAAAAAAAAATAAAACAAACAAAAAAAACCTGTGTGCCCTCCTACAGGACAGTAATGATATCTTAGTACTAATTTAAAATTTTGCTATGAAATGAATAACTCCTTTAAGCAAATGATTTATTTCATAAAACCACAGCAGCATCTACATATGTGAAAGAAGTCTGACTCGTTCAGTCCCCAGATTACGTGGCCTTGCTGGAGGCCCGCGGGAGCCCCTGTTTGAGATCAGCAGATCTCAGCATTTTTTCCACAGATGACGGTGGTTGCTGGTTGATGCAAGCGATGAGGAGGAAAAGTGTGAAAAGGTTAACCCTGAGTCTTCTTAACTCTTTTCTTAAAGCAAATTATTTACAAACTTTGCTACTTTGATTTTTCACACTCTTCACAACGGAATGGAATGCCTCTGGGTCAGGACTCGAGGGCCGAAAACCGGAATTCTCCTGAGCATTCATAAGCGATTGTGGCCAGAGGCAGTGTGGGGAAATAGTTCTGACCATAGACTCGAGGCCAGTCAGCCCAGGTTTAAAACACCAGCTCTCCCGTCTATCAGCTGCATGGCCTTGGGCAAGGTATAGCACTCCTCTGGGCCTCAGTTCTCTCATCTGTAAAATGGAATAATGACCGTCCTTCCTTAAAGACTTGAAGGAGGACTAATTATATGTGAGTTAATACATAAAGAGGACTTAGAACAGTGCCCAGTACATAAAAAAACTCTATTTATATGTTATCATTAGTAACATTATTTTTTTAATTACCTAAAACTTGATCACCAGGATTTCCAGTTCCAACAGATTAGAAATAACTCTTAAGGGAAAGAAAGACACACTTCTAGTGGCAGGTACCAATAAGAAGAAACAACACAGTTTAACAGACAGGAGGAGTCTGAAAACTATGAAAAGTAGCACAAGAACCTAAAGCATGGCAGGCTGAGCCATGCCGTTTGGGGTAGAATAAACAGCCCCATACAGCTCTGAGGTCATAACTGTGCCTGCACAATCCAGTAATTACTCAGAATGATGCCTCTGAGTCATCAAGTAAATGTTCTATGATGTTATTGATGTTCCACTACAAGGTATTTTGTCTTGACAATATTTCAATCTAAATTGTTAAAATGAAAGAGGTAACCTTTGCTCAGTTACCTAGTGGACTGGCATGTGGTGTACTTACTGTCCTCTCCTGAGCCCAGGGCACTAACCTACACATAGTAGGTGCAATCAGTGTTTATCTGTTTGGTTCCAATCTATCAGACTTTCCAGCAAGCACCATAGTCCGTCTCCCACTGGGCGAGCCTCTGTGGGAAAAATGTGGGAATTGTAAGATGTGACCCTGCCCTTAAGCAGCCTACAGTCTAGTGGAGGAGACCGTACATGTCTTAGATCTCTCTCTCTCTAGACATTTACTGGAACCTGTAACAACCATAAATCTTACAGTGCTGAAGACACTTGGGTGCCAACGTGTGTAGGAAAGACTACACACGCAGCAGGTTTGAGGAATGAGAAACCAGTGCCGATCGGGGCACTCGAGCTCCCTGGTGAAAGAGGGCTAGAGGTTGGGCATTGAAGAAGGGTTGACCTTGCACAGCTGTTGGGGAGAGAAGACCCAGGTGGACAGGCCCCATGTACAAGGGGAAATGTGGTGGTAAGATCGAGCAGGTGACATCAAAGGTCAGCAGCGCCCACTTGACTAGAGCAGAAGCTGTGTCTGGAGGCCCTTGGAAATGTGGCTGATGGCTAGGAAGAGCCAACTCATGGAGAACCTTGACTTTACTTTGGACATGGCAAGGATTAAAGAGCCAGGAAAGGTTTCTGAGCAGATTCACAGGGAGGGCATCAAAGCCTGGTCAGGCTGAGAAACATGCCCGTGGACACCAACGGTGTGGCCGGCCAATCTCCTCACCTCCTCCCGTCCACCTCTAGCCCTGCACACTGCCTATTCCTGGGATGCTCCCTGCTCCTTCCTCTTCCATACTGCTTGACCTCCTGAGGTCTCAGCAAACACCTTCTGTGGGAGGAGGGTTGGCAGCTCTTTGGGCAGGTGAGTCTTTAGCCTGGGCGTGGCCTCCTCCCAGCCCTCTTCTGGGTATGGTTTATCTCAGCAGTGAAGACAATGCTCCATCTTTTGCCACAAGATCCCCTTTCCTGCTGTGGCCCAGGTCGCCTGCCCCTACCTCCCCTTACATCCCACCAGCCTCTCCTCATCCCCGCATCCGAGGGGCTTGGTCCAGCGGGCCTTTCTGGAAGCCTGGAACCCATCTACATCAGGGTTCTGGTTCCTTTCCCTGCTCTTGTGAAACTCCCCAGTTCTGTGGGCAGATGCCCTGGCAGCGCCCGCGCAGAGCAAGTTCCTACAGGCCGAGGGCCGCGGTGCCCACTCGTGCCGTCAGCGCTCTGCAAGCCCTGGCCAGGAGGTCTGTTTGCCCGGCTGCCGTGCCAGGCATCCCTGCTCCCAGCCCTGCCTTCCTGGGAGCTGCCCCAGCACAGGGAGGCCGGCGAGACCCAAATCCCCTGCACAAGCCTAAGGGGGTGTGGGGTCTCCCCACAGTCGGACACTGACTGGAGTCTGGAGGGAACTAGCCGCTTAGAGCTGGGAGGTGTAAGAATTGGGGTCTCCACGAGGACATGTAAACTTCCTTTGGCAGAAATGTCAAGACTGTACAGATAGGAGAAGGAGCTGTTTTGCAGGGAACCGAGGAGGCAAAGTCTCTCTCAGTTGATCGGAATCCATCAGATGCCTGAGTTGCATATCTGGAGACTTGGGACTGGGGAGTGGCCAGATAGAGGGGTCTCCTCAGCCTCACCTAGCCCCCAGCACTGTAAACATTCACACAGTTACTCTTTCATCCTCATCCGATGTCTCGCTCACGATCATGGAATATGGGGGCTGGGGAGAAAGGAAAAGAAAACTCACGTTTTAATGAGTGTCTGCTCTGTGTCAGGCAAGTCTCGAAACAGGCAGTCCTCTGAGGTCACACCACCCCCCTGTACAGAGGAAGGAACGAGAAAGGGGCCTGAAAGATCCCTTTATGGTCCAAACTTCTCATTTAATTAGAGAATGAGGGTCCAGAGAGTTTGAACAGTTTGCCCAAGGCCACATGACTTGTTCTTGAGAACCTGACTCCCTAAGGCACAGCCATCCCTCCTCTCAAATCCTCTTTCTTCACCCTCTCCCAGGCCTTTTCGGTGTTAAAACAAAACCACAATTTTCATTCTACCTAGTGGGCTTGGAGAATATGGGACACATGGAAACGGGGCGGCAGGAAGGCCCCCGTGAGCCCCCGGTTTGAGGGAATAGCACCCTCCACCCCGCTCCTGAGCCCGTCCCACCTGGATGAAGGTCTGGGAGGAGCTGCAGGCCCAGCCCTCTGTGTCCCGCTCCCTGTCCCCACAGTCATCCTGACGGACGAGGAGGTGCAGCGGAAGCGGGAGATGATCCTGAAGCGGAAGGAGGAGGAGGCCTTGAAGGACAGTCAGCGGCCCAAGCTGTCCGAGGAGCAGCAGCGCATCATTGCCATCCTGCTGGACGCCCACCACAAGACCTACGACCCCACCTACGCCTACGTGAGCCAGTTCCGGGTATGTCTGCCGGCCGGGAAGGCTCCGTGGAGGACCACCGGGTGTGGCTGTGGCACAGGGTGTGGGCAGGAGGGCAAGGGGCAGCCTGTCCTGTCCCTGGGACATCGGGGAGGTCGTCCCCTCCCGGAGACACCTCCTGAAGCCGTCAGAGATCAGGGCCAAGAAGGGAGGTTGGCACGGAGATGGGAGCTTCTGACACCCGCTTTCCCTCACAGCCTCCAGTTCGCGGGGGTGAGGATGGAGGGAGCCATCTCTCGAAGCCCGCCTCACAGCACACACCCAGCCTCTCCGGGGACTCCTCCTCCTCCTCAGGTCACTACACCACCTCCCCAGGTAAGTTGAGGCTTCCCAGAGCTTCCTGCCCCACCTGCCCTTCAGCTGCCAGGTGGAACCAGGCAGAAGGCCCCCTCATGAGAATGGCACTTAGACACGGCATCCACACGGGTTCTCGGGACAAACCCTCTTCTACAGATGGGGGCCACTTGCCCAGGGGCGCACGCTGGGGAAGAGGCCACTCTAGGGTTTCAGCCGGGTAGAGTCTTCCAAAGCCCGTGCTCTCTCCTCTAAGTCAGGCTTCTGCCTGCGGCTCCCTGCCTGGGGATGGCCTGGTTCCTTAAATGGCATTTTGAGCCTGGGTTCTAGGGAAAGTGAAGTCTGGTGTGGAAAGGAGAATGTGAGGGTTCACTGCTGCCCAGCATCCCTCCGGCTCCTTGGGAGCCTCTATGGCCTTGGAGGACCCGTCACCTCCAGCTCACCTGGTAGGTGTCGTGCTTTCTGCTTCTGGTCCTTTTCCGCCTGCCTCATCCTCACCTTGCCCTTGTCCTCCTTCCCTTTACTTCCCACCCTATCCCTGCTGCCTTCTGCAGGAGGGCGGGGACAGAAAAGCCCCTTCCATGGGACTAGTATCCTCAGACCTGGAAGCTCCAGGCTTAGTGATGGATCTGTGGCAGAGAGGGCCGCAGTGCCAACTGGACAGACCCAGCAGTTGGCGCGGTCTCCACCGTGTCTACCCACCCAGAAGTGACCGGAGGGTGGTGGGCAGGGGCCAAAGAGAAACACTGGCCATAGCATGGACTGACTGGCCCACCAAGCCCCTCCCGCGTATTAACTTCCTCTACCCACCTTCCTGCGCTTTTGCTTTGATGGCGTATTCACTTGTGTCAGTGAGCGTCAGTCTGGGTAAGTTATATGCTGGTTTGCACTTAAGCTTTTAGCAGCAGTTCCCTGTGACTTAGGAGTTGTGATACCCTTTCCTAGGTTAACTGATTTGAGGTGCTCACCCCCACTGACGTATTTAGCTAAATATTTGAATTCATGCCCATTTTTTTCTTTTTGATGAATTCATGGAAGTGGGATCACTGGTCAAAGAGTGTGAGTAATTGTAGGCTTTGGGCCCTGTTATCAATAGCTTTTTAGATTACTGGCACTAATCTACTCCTTTATCACTCAGCACTGCATGGGATTGCCTACCTTTACAAACACTGGCATCGATATTTAAACATATTTGTCTCTAATTTCCTACTGAACGATGTGGATGTTCTCATTTGCATTTCTCTGATCACTAGTGCTGTTGAACTCTTTTTCCGTGTGATTATTGGACCCATATTCATTTCTGATACGAGATCATTAGGGATGACATGGGGTTTGTAAAGCCAGGCTGAAAATCATCCCTTGAAGAAGTCTTGCTTCTCTGGCTCCCTGATTTTACTGCCCCAAAACTGCTAAAAGAGGCAAGGAGAGTCCCAAAGGGAAGCCTGGGGCTGAAGAGTGGCCCTCTAGGAAGAATCGGTCACGGTGGGATGCTGGGTTCCTCACGGGAGCAGGAGGGAGCCCGGCCTGAGGAGCCTTAAGTAGTTCCTTCTCTTCCTTCATCCTTCCTCAGACCTGATGGAGCCATCCAGCTTTTCCAACCTGGATCTGAGCGAAGAAGACTCAGATGACCCTTCTGTGACCCTGGACCTGTCCCAGCTCTCCATGCTGCCCCACCTGGCTGACCTGGTCAGCTACAGCATCCAAAAGGTCATCGGCTTTGCCAAGATGATTCCAGGATTCAGGTAAGAAGCTTCTGTGACATCTGGGGACCAGAATCAGAACAAGAATCCCAGACTGAGCTAGCAGAAAGCTTGGAGGTTACCTACCCACCATTTCCCCTAATTAGAGACTCGGGCCCTACCCCAGACCTCCCAAGTTAGAATCTCTGGGGTAGGCCCAGGAATCTGTAATTTAGGAAATGCTCCAGGTGCAAACAGCCCAGCATTACTCTGCAGGCTACACTGGAGAGCTTGTCCATCCCCCACTCTGTCAGGCTGATGGAACCAAAGCCCGGAGAGGTTCAATGGCCATTCCAAGCCATTCTAGTGTTGGAGTCAGAATGCCAGAGCCAGGCCTAGAATGCTTGGTTCACTGCTCTGTTCATTCCAGCTGGCTTCAGTCTAAGCCTCATACTATCCCTTTAAATGAAATCTACATTAATTCCCCACCCCCAGTTCTGAGATCAGAATGAGACGATAGAGAAGATAAAGGGCTGGGCATGTAGACTTATAAACTAATCTAGGAATCCCAGAGAGAGGCAGACTTCTGGGCACATGTGCCCTGGCATCCTTTATGCAAATTTATATAAAAAGACCATAACCTGACCATGCTGAGAGCTGTGTGCCCAAATAGATACACCTAAGGAGTTCTCCTGGAGCGGTATCCTCTATTAAAGATTCATTCGCGGGTCCAGTCTGTGGTGTTAGTTTACAACAAGTGCTTTACTGTTTTGATAATAGTGGCAGGTATAGTACTTATATTTAAATATTCATATAGTGTTAGATATTCTTAAAACAATATAGCGTTGTTTTAGTAGATACGTTAGGGGTATTTACATATATATTCTCATTCTTGCCAACATTTCATTTGGTTCATTGCCATAAAATATACACGATGTAGTTGAGAAACAGAGAGAAATCAATCAATATCAAGCAATATTATTATCATCTCAAGGAATAGCAATAGCTGTAGTTGTAGCAGGAAGGGCAGAATGGCCCCTCGACACTGATGCTCAGACGCAGTGCTGGGATACTGGAGGCTGGGAACTGACTTAACGTTGGCCGGCTCTGGACAGGAGCTAAATATAAAGTGCCAGATATTGTTTCACGAATCTCTCTGATGCATAGGGAAGCCGTTCAGCAACTGTCTAAACTGCTGCATTTCCAGCTAGATGATGGCAATTGAGCGCTAAACCTAGCACCTCCCAATTTGTTTCTCCTCTGAGACAGTGGCTCTGTGTCATTGTATGCCTCCCACCACCACCACCACCGATGTAAATAGCGGGAACTCGCCAATGCTCTTCCCCTGAAGTTAGTGTGACCGCAGTGAAGAAGGGAAAAATGTCAAGCGTTGTCAAGACTCTCTCGCTGTGTTGCCTATTTCAGTTGCAGCAAAACGAGTTAAGGCCGCTCTGGCAGTCAGGCAGGAACAAGCAGCTGAGTGTCTCCCGTGAGCCCAGCATGGCACAAGGCCTGGGGTTTACCCTCCACAGCCTTTCCTTGGAACTGGCAACACATTCCTTTTAGCACAAGTGCCAACTCCCTCCCCCACGCTCTTCCTTATGGTTTGCAAACTCCATCTATCTTCAAATCTTGTTTTGTGTAAACAGCTAGAGAAAAGAACACTTCAAGGTGCCTATGCAGACACTCTCAACTGACTTCCATCCTAATTCCAAGGAGCAATCCTCGTCTATGCAGAGTTGACCACCCCCTGCTCTAGTGGGGAGTTGGAAGAGATGACCTCTGAGGCCCTCTCCAGATGCTCACTTTTGGTGTTTCTAAGCAGTGGTTGGGATTGAACATGTGGGAAACCCGTCGTATCAGTTACTTATTTAACCAGTTGCCATGTTGCTGCCCCCTCTACTAAGTAACCTGAGTCCTTATTTTTCTCCTCTGCCCTTGATCTCCATCCCTAAACCCCACCACTACCATATACTCTGACTCAAATAGCACTACCGCCCTTCAATTCCTCTCCCCAAAGCTGAGCTGAAACCTGCCCTGTTCTTTCCCTTAATCTTCTCCAGAGTTCCCTTGTTGAGCTCTGCAGTCATGGCCAAAGTGAGTTATATATGAGCAGGTACTGGAGATGCCCAGCTATCGATGCAAAGTCGGTTAGATTGAGCCCAAACATCCTTGGATGGGCTTCTCTCTCTTCAGCATGGTTTGAGAAGCCCCACAATGGAGTGTTTCCTCATAAAAATAGAGACACTGACATGGACACTGGACAGTGGTCATGCCGAGCCTGGGCTGGAGCTAGAGTCCAGGCAGGCAGGGCCAGCTCTGGCTCTGCCTGTTTCCATGCTTAGGGGTTCTGTTTTTCCCAGAAGTGAAAGAACAGTGGCTGAGTCCCTGGTGGCTTTGATCTAGTTGCCTGTAGGCAGGGGTGGAGGGTGTGGGGAGGGCAGGATGAGACTTTTGTGTGGGTGAGTGGGGAAAGGGGCAGGATGAGACTCCAGTGCGGGCATGGGACCAAAGTGGGGTGGAGCTGTACTGGGCTGTACTGGGCATGAACTGCCTTGGCCCTGCTCCCACCTCCTGCCTCACTCCCTCAGCCTCTCAGCCTGCACCTCACAAATCTCTTTCTTTTTCGGAAATGCACAAGAAATGCATCGCGGAGATGGTGTCAGTAGCAGCATCTAAATGGCCAGCAGCAGCCCTGGACCTGAGAACCACGGACTCCCAGGCTTCACAGCCACGGATGATGCATGAGGGACCAGGCCAAATCTGCTGGAGCCCAGCCACGTGGGCTAAATGCTTCTGTCACCTCCATTTCCATTCCTCAGGTCCATCCTAGGCCAAAGGCCTGGGGGTCATAGTGTTTCCCTCATCCTATGCCCTTTCCTCCATATTCATTCATTCATCCACCCAACAAACAACTTTTCTATCCCTGTGAGTGATAAAGGTTGACTAGCCCTCCAGGGAGTCCGTGTCTGATGGAGGAGATAGGTAACCAATTGCTGTAAAGAGCTAAGAGGCACCCTGGGAAGGCAGGAGGGGAGGGCCGGACTCTCCTGTTGTGGGGATGGGGTGGGCGAGACAGATTGCAAGACATTTTCAGAGCATATCTCAGGAGCCCAGAAGTGGCCGCAGGTGTGATGACTGATCAGGGCATACGTGTTACGCAGGTGCAGGGAGTAGGCATGGAGCCTGAGCGGGCACAAGTCATAGCAAGAAAAAGGTCTCTTCCTGGTTTCCCCTTAACTTCCCCTTTTCCCTCACCCCACTGCCATCCCATCTCTGGCTGTGAACTGCGCTAAGTCCCCGTGTTTCCAGGCTGTGAATGGTAATTTAGGGTCATTTTAGGTTTGCTTTTGTAGCAATAGCATGTCTGGGCCACAATAAACAGGGAGCTCACCGACGTCCCTTCTGACCAAAGCATTCATGGAATGTTGGTTTGCTTCTGGTCATCTTTTCCTTTTCTTTTCACAAACTGATATGTTTACTTCAGTATTTGTTAGTCAGTTAGTACATATCGCTGTGCTAGTCATCAATTTTGAGTGGGGCATTGAACAAAGGGGTCTATATAAAGATATTCCTCACAGAATTATTTGTAGAAGCAAAAATTAGAAACAACAAAAATGTCCAAAACTAGGCAAATGGCAGACTGATCAAATAACTTGTAGCATACGGATATGAAATAACATTATGACACCCATGAAAAACTGGGCTAAAGAATTTTTAGTGCTGTAGGAAGTGGGATACAGAATTTCTTTATATACTTGAGTCTAACTCAAGTATATAGATAAAAGATATTTGTATAGAAAAAAGGTAGGAAGGAAATGGACCAAAAATGTTAACTGTAGTTATGAGCAATTTTTATTTGCTTTGACATTTTTTTCTATATTTACCCCAAATTTAACAATGAACATGTTTTACTTGTATAAGTAGTTAAAACCAATATTGGGGGGAGTGGGTTGTTTTTATTTTTTTAATGTAGATTGAACATCTAGAGAAAAGTCACAGGATTGGTGGGACATCTAGACACCATGTTATTAGGACTATCGATCCTGGAGAAGACTCAAGGGGACATGGTAGCTTTCTTCAAATAGTTACAGGAATAGCCTGTGGCTAATGGAAAAGTCTGGTTCCATGTTCCTTGAGAGGACAGAACTACAAGAAATGGGATGACATCTATTGCTGTGTGGCTGTAGCTCAATTAAAGAGCTAACAACCTCAAAGCTGCTTCCAGCGGCCATGAGCTCCCTGGCACTGGGAGAATTCTGCGGGGTCTGCAAATGAGCCACCTGTCTCAGGAATGCTGAAGAAGGAATTGGACCACATCGTCTCTACGAGGGTCCTTCCAACCCTGGCATTTTGTGATTTATTTTCCAATGCCATCCCTTTGCCGGCCATCCTGATCATGCAAGTCTTTTCATTCCCTGTCACCCAGCACCTGCTAGCACAGAACTCTCATCACTAAACACCACTCTCACCTTTTCACACATCATAGTGCAGCCACAGAGCAGATGATATCCAGGAGGAAATACACAGCCAGGAAGAGAAAGGGAGGAAAAACGGGAAGCACATTGGTCTACAAACCCCGCTTTTCCTTTGCTGTTGTTCAGACAAGCCCAGCTGGTAACCCATGATAATGGAACAAGTCATTGGCCTGACTCAATCAACACATATTTATTGATCATCTCGTTGTGCACAGGGCTCAATGACCAGAGGGTGGGCAATAGTAAGGCAATTAAGAAATGGTGCTGGCCCTCAAGGACCTTATAGTTAAGTGCCAGAAACAAGCCCGTAAAGAACAGAGCTGAAGGGAAAGGGGCAAAACCACATCTCAAGTAATGTGTAGTGGGCCACAAAGGAAGGGCTCTAGTTGTGCCAAAGAGAATCAGGAGAGGATGCTCCAAAGGAGACCACACTGGACTCAGGACCAGAATGATGAGATGGAGAATTAGAGGAAGGGCATTCTGGGCTGGATCTGTCGCGTGCTCAAAGGCATGGTGACATGAGAACACGCCACATCTGAATGCAGGGCAGCCGATGCTGCTGGCATGGAGGGTTGGTGGAAAGGAGGCTGGAAAGACAGTATGAAGCCACTGAGGTGATGGTGAGCCAGTGAGGATTTCTGAGCCTGGAAGTGGCCTTTCCGTGTGCAGCAGTAAGAAAGATGAATGAGAGACCTGAGAGGTTTGAGCCCAAGAGGCTGTCTGGTCCAGTGGCTGATGTAGGAGATGATGGATCTCCAAACCAGGCTGGTACCGGTGGGGCTGGGAATGACGTCATAGGCTCAAGGGATGTTCCGGAGACAGAGTTGGCTGAGTTTACTGCTGGGAGGGACTGGAGCAGGAGGAGGGAGAAGAAATGAAAGAGTGGGTGTCATAGCATTTGCAGACCATCAGATTCAGGACACGACGCTGGGAGCTTCGTCAGCCTCTATCATCCTGTCCCTAACAGCTCTTGCTCCTTAGGTCTGGGAGACTCTGGCAAGTCACTGGGGCTCCTTGTTTTAGCAGCTGGGTGACTTCACTTCTCGCCTTGGCACACGATCACAGCCTTGAGTTGTTCTCCTTCAAGGGACAGGTCTTAGCCTGTCCAACCAGGCTGCAAACTCCTCGATGGAGGGCCCAGGGCACATGCTGGTCACCCGGCAGGTGTATACCTGTCAATACGCTAAACTCACTTGCGTGATTTGGGCAGTAACCTGAGCTCCTCCCCCGCCCTCCCTGGCAGGGACCTCACCTCCGACGACCAGATCGTGCTGCTGAAGTCTAGTGCCATCGAGGTCATCATGTTGCGCTCCAACCAGTCCTTCACCATGGACGACATGTCCTGGACCTGCGGCAGCCAGGACTACAAGTACCAAATCAGTGATGTGACCAAAGGTGCGTCTGGCCGCCGCTCCACCCTCTCCAGCTCCGAGACTCTGGCTCTACCCCTCGTGGGCTCACGGGAGCCAGTCAGGCACATCAGAGGGGCAAGGCTGCAACAGGGAAAGAAGGGTTAGGGTCAGGTCCAGTTGGGGTGGAGGTGGCATGGGGTGGGGTGGGTGTCTCCTCAGTTCTGCCCACAGCCCCTGGCTGCTCTCTCTCATAGCCGGACATAGCCTGGAGCTGATTGAGCCCCTCATCAAGTTCCAGGTGGGGCTGAAGAAACTGAACTTGCATGAGGAGGAGCACGTCCTGCTCATGGCCATCTGCATCGTCTCCCCAGGTACTGGACCTGGCAGCGGTACCTGATGGATGGCTCTAGACAGCTTCCCCTCCCTCATTTCGGAGGCAATCTTCTGTGACTCGTGACCTCTTAGGCCTGTTTGGGTTTAGAAAAGGGAGAGAAGGCTGAGGAGGAGGTTATTATAGGAATGTTCTATTGGTGGTAGACCCAAAGGGGGAAGCCCTGCCTCTGACTGGACTATGTTTTGGGCAGGGGACAAGCAAGCAGCATCGGTGTGGGGGTGGGCATGGCTCCCCCCAACCCCAGCGTCCACCCACACACTCCTTCCTGCATTCAGCCACAATTGCTTGAGCGCCTACCAGATACCAGGCGCTAGGCATGGGGATTCAGCAGCAAACAAGATCCCTAATGTGACGCAATTCTCAAAAACGAAGACTCATGCAATACTACAAGAGGGTTTAATAGGTGGGAACCTGATGGCATCTGGGGCGTGGAGGTAGGGAATGTTCAGGAAGGGCCTCCCTGAGGAAGGTCTTTTGAGTTGTTACTTGAGGATTGGTTAGGCAAGGACAGAGCTGAGTTCCAGACAGAAGGAATGCAGATGTGACACTGGAGGCCAGAGGCATAGCCTACAAGGAGGCTGAAGGCGGGATGGGGATGTAGAAGAGGGGGGAGAGAGAGGAGGTGTGGACAGGGCCAGGTGGATCTGAGGAATGACTTGGGACTCATCCTAAATGCAATGGGAAGCCGTCGAGGGGCTTAGACAGGGCAGTGGTGTTGCAAGTAAGCAGCTGTATGGGATGGGGGTGGCTAGGAGGGTGCCGAGGTTGGGCGAGGGATGTGGGGAGACTGAGCAGTGAGGGGGCTGGCTCGGAGCTCCTGACACCTCTCGCCTCCTCCCTGTGCCCACAGACCGGCCCGGAGTGCAGGACGCCGCCCTGATCGAGGCCATCCAGGACCGCCTGTCCACCACGCTGCAGACTTACATCCGCTGCCGCCACCCTCCCCCGGGCAGCCACCTGCTCTATGCCAAGATGATCCAGAAGCTGGCTGACCTGCGCAGCCTCAACGAGGAGCACTCCAAGCAGTACCGCTGCCTCTCCTTCCAGCCAGAGTGCAGCATGAAGCTCACGCCCCTTGTGCTGGAGGTGTTTGGCAATGAGATCTCCTGAGCCGGTGGCAGCGCTGGGGTCGCCGGGCTGCTCCTCGGCGGCCGTGGGCCCGGGGCTGGCTGCTGCCCGGTAGCCATTCCCACCCCCTCCGAGCTCGGCCCTTCCTCTCCCGCCTCCCATCCCTGCTGGACCCATCCTCTCTCCTGCCCGACCTCAACACCAGGACCCCCTTTCCCGCTGGCTACAGGCCGCGCCCAGTCCCTGGAGACCTAGGTCATGAGGAATTGCTGTTTATGTGACAAAGAAACTCAAGTGGGAGCTGAGGGCAGAGGCTGAGAGGCAGGGCCCAGCCCTGCGATGCCTTCACCTGTCCAGCAGTGGCTGCTGGCCGGAGCCGAGGGCCAAGGCAGGGAGGAAAACCGCATCCATTCCTCAGGGAAGAGCTACCTGTACCTCTCCCCATTCCAGGCCCCTGTGTCCAGAGCCTGGTGGGGCTCCCTCTCCCCCTGCCCCACTCATGATAAATTACTGGCCCGTGACACCCACCTGCCTATGCCCCATCCTGTGGCCACCTGTGCCATTCCGAACCAGAGCAACGTGCCACGATGGGGTCACTTCCTCTGCCTCCCCACCCCTGGCCAGCCTCGGACACTCCCTGCCAAGGATGACCGGAAACAGGTGACCAAGTTCACGACTACCCTGTCACCCAACTCTGCTGGCCAAAGGGGACCTGCCTACCCTTCGGCACCACATTTACCCATTGCCGTGGTGAGCCCCACCATTCTCCTGCCAGCGCCTCTGCCAGGCTGAGCCAGGCTTTCTCCGCATCACTGGAGCCCCTGGCCCAGGACCCACTTGCTGAGGGGTCCAAAGAGGGAAGAAAGCAGGGTCTGGGCTACAGGGAATAGATAAACCAGCCTCACAGAAGAGCAGGGGATGGTGAAGAATCTGTGGCCAAGCCCATGGCTCCGTGGCCTGGTGGGAGCTCTCGCCCTCCAGCCACCCACAGAGCAGGACTGAGTTGCCCTGATCAGAAGAGCTGCCAGCATCCTTGTCACCCCTCACCCCACCCAGTAAAGAGGGAGCCTGCCACAGGCTCCAGGGCCCTCCTGCAGTGGCCGCAGGAGCTGGTGGGACCTCACCCTGTGATCGCCAGGCACTCCAGAGATCAGCCAGCTCTCCCCACCACCCCAGAGTCCAGAGACGCCGTGTTCACCAACCAGGCCCACGTCTTTTCCACCTTGCCGGGTGGGATGGAGGAGAAGAACTTCCAGCTGCCAACAGCCAAGTCATGCCCTCCCTACCTGCCTAGGTGCAGACTGCTATTCACCTGGTAGAACCAGGAGCTGCTGCCCCAGCCTCCTCAGGGTGCGGGTCAAGGGGGAGAGGGCTGACCTCTGGTGCTGGTTAGAGAGCATGGAGGGCAGAGTGATGTAGGGCTGGTTCCCTTCTTTTACTCCCTCCACCCTTTCCTGAAAGTCAAAAGAGGCCCATGAGGCAGGGCGGGGTGGCGTCCCTAACTTCAAATGTGATGTTCTCCTCTGTAGCTGAGCCAGTCGGGGCTGTGGGATCTCTCCATCGGTTTTCTCCGGGGCGTGGGGGACAGTTCTTGGCAAGGGTGAGCCATAGGTGTGTGGGACCAGTGCAGGAGGGGGTTCTTCCGATGGTTACTTGACTTTGGGAAACACGGCCACATTTGATGCATAACAGGGAGTTATTGTCAGTGGGAACATGGAGCCCAAACTCCCAGAGGATGTGCCCTGTACCCACATCCATTGGCCCCCGAAAATCCCAGCAGGAATCAGACTTAACACTGGAAGAGCCATCGGTATCCTCCTGACCCAGTGTTTTTCAGAGGTCTGCAGATGTAAAAACATTGGGCGGCCACGTTCCTTATTGCCATGTATATGGCTTAATCTTAAATTCATTAGAGATGAGGGTTTTTTCCAGACTCCTTTTGTACTATATTCTAATATAGAAGGTAGCAGTCACCACGGCTTAAGAGCTATTTATAGGGGGAAAACGCACATTGTGAAATTCTATACATTAATTATTACTTTTATTGTTATTATTTTACAAATTAGGGCGAGACCCTTGTTATTTGATTTAGCAGCAGAACACATTGGACCGGCTTGCTCTTTGGTGGGAGGAAAAGCTTGAAAATGGCTAAACTAGTTCAATCCCCTTGTTAAAGAAAACGGACTCTTAGAGGAGGATGTGACCGACCCAAGCTCAGAGAACGAGTTAGAAGCAGTGCCAGGACTGGGCCCAGACTTTGGACTCCCCATCCAGTGCTCTTTTCACTACACTGTGCTTGAGCTTAGGCCCCATTCTCCCGGTAGCTGATGCAGTTCCCTGGGGGAATCCCTGGATTTTAGAGCAAGTCTAGATCCAGGACCTCTTTCTTCCTTCCCTGCATTGTAGCCCCCGTGACCCATCAGGAGGGGCAGGGGGGCTCCTCAGCCTTTGTCTCAATGTGAATCAGAACTGCCCCCTCCCCCAGTGGCCCTGGCCTGATGGGGTCTCTGCCTCAGTCCTGTATAATGCTATTATTGCCTTATCAATAAAGTGCATCTGTGTTTGTAATGTCTCCACCTTCCCAGCTCTCCCCCTCCAGGAAACTCGCATGGATACACCAAGAATATCAGTAACTCAGCCCTGGAGCCCACGATAATCCAGGCCATTCCCAAAGGGAAGTCTGGGAGCTGGAAGAAAAGAGAAGTAGGGAAAGTCAGCATTCATGGGAGCCAAACTGGAGGAAAATGTTATCATTTATTCTGTTTTAGAATGAGAGTGTGAAGATAGACTTTTATAAATCTAAGACTTTTAAAATATATTATTGGAAGCCCAGGGAAGTGTATGCCAAATAATCAAGATTCTGGGAGCCAGGAAAATCCTCCTGCTGGCTAGCTGGAAACAAATAGAGAAGCCAAGTGTGGTCAACTGGAAAGGCTGGAAATAAAGCAGCAAAAGAAGGCTTGAAAGAGTGCCTCTTGAATGATCTCCAAAGAGAAAAAAAGTTTGCCAGACATTTCTCAAATAAATCAATGAAGAAAGTTTTGCTTATGGTGACAAAAATGGCTCATACTTAAACAGCACTTACTTTGTGGCAAGACTTGCTATAAATAAATGCTTTATGTAAACCAACTTGCTTTGTCCTTTTTAAAGACCCTATGGGACATGGACTATTATTACTTGCATTTGGCAGAGGGGGTAATTTGCCCAAAGTCACACTGGTGATAAGTGACAGAGATGGGATTTGAACCTTTGGCAGCTGGCTCTGGAAGCCATTAATTAAGTGCTATATTATACTGCTTCCTACTGAGTTGAGGTGCTTGGCAAATAAGGGACAATCTTGCCAGCCTGCTACTAAAGAGGATATGGGGAGGTTCCCATTCCTGCAGTGGACCCTGAGATGGGAAAATTGGAGGTGATGGATCAAACAGTGCTCTCCCCTCAGAAAGTCTTCATTCCATTGTGTGGCACTTGCCTGAGCACCTCAAGGATGAAAACCAGCAACTGTTGTCAAAAATGCATGCCTTGGGAGCAGATATGGCTCAAGTGGTTGAGTGCCTGCTTCCCACATGGGAGGTCCCAGGTTTGGTTCCCGGTGCCCCCTAAAAAAAGACAAACAACAAGCAAAGAAACAAAACACCAACTCAGGGGAGCCAATGTGGTTCAGTGGTTGAGCACCGGATTCCCACTTACGAGGTCCCTGCCCTAGCACCTCAAAAAAAAAAAAAAAAAAGCATGTCTTGCTTTAGAAATGGCTGCTGTGCTCAGGATTGGAGATTGCAATGATTCTAACAGGATTTCCAACAGGGCCCTGGGAGTTTAGCTGATGTTCCCCCTTCTTCACCCCCATACTCCCCACTTTTCCCAAGGAAGTGGAATTTATGATAAACGGCAGCATAGCTAAACCTGGCAAACAAAAATAACCAACCAGTGACACAGGATTGTGATTTTTATGAAGGGAAATCATGCCCAACCAATGTGTTGGCCTGGGACCCTGTGGATCTGATCTATTTTAATTTTTCCAAAGCATCTGAGAAGATTTCCAACCAGAGGCTGAAACTTGTCACTGTGGGGTGGGTTGGGAATGAAAGAATTAGGGATGGGCTTGAGGGCTATTTTTGTCACAAGAAATGAATGAACTTAGAGAAAAGGAGTTAACACCTGGATAAATGAGTGTATCTCTGGCTGGAGAAGTGTCAAGAATGGAGTCCTTAAAAACTGTTAGAGTCTTATTTAGCATTTTTATAGGTGATCTGGAGGCACACAACATCTCCAAAGTTGTGTATTACCAAAAACTTTTTCCCAGCAAGCTGAGAGGAATGGACCTCAGGAAGATCTTATAGTTGGGATAAAGTGATCTTAAGTTTACACATTCCAAGCTTTGGTTGTACAGCCATGCTGTTCAATAAGGTAACCACTGGCCACTTGTGGCTATTTAAATTTCAGTTAATCAAAATTAAATAGGGAAGTGGCTGTGGCTCAATTGGTTGGGCTGCCGTTTACCATATGGGAGGCCTGGGGTTCAATTCCCGGGGCCTCCTGGTGAAGGCAAGCCGGCCCATGCGGTGCGGCGAGCTGGTACAGCAAGATGACCCAACAAAGGGAGACAAGCAGACACAGAAAAATGCAAAGCAAAATGGACACAGCGAGCACAAACAGCGGGGGGGGGGG
>JAQZBX010017802.1:0-35192 GCA_029593785.1 Cabassous unicinctus | reverse complement strand
TTAAAACATCAACCTAAAATAATCAAGTTATCAAGTTTTTAAAAGATTCAGTAGAGGAAAATAAAGCTGGTAACTTACATATCTATTTAAAAATAAAATGCAATTCCTCAATTTTATGTGATGTGATTAAATTATATCTTTGTTAAAGTACTGAATTACTTAAAAAATAAACAGGCTCTTTGTAAGGTACCTGCAACACTAACCCTTGCCTACAATAAATTTACCAAATACTGACCTATTTCTAGAAAAATCAGACTGTGTGTGTGTGTGTGTATGTGTGTGTACAAATGTTTAAAAATACATGTTGTGTTTGTGGATGTTAGAATAAGAATTTTAGCAACAATTTCAACTCAATGAAGAGATTTTAAAAGTCATTTTTCATTTACACATAGAGCAAAAGAAAGAGGGCTTACTTTATACAGTGAAGATTAGAAATTATGAAGTGTTTTCTGACTGTAAATGTAGTAAAAGGATGAATCAGAATATAAATTATTCATCTGTGGGATTATTATTGAAAGGTTCTACATTTATTTTTTTAAGGATAATCTGGAGAGGTCTTTACTGAAAAGAAGCCATGGTCTAAAACAGTTTCTTAAATCTCTTTCCAATTTAACAATAGACACTTTCCTATGTTCTAACCAATTATATAAAATTGTGTTACTCGTCACATAGTATTTTCAAATACCCAGGATCCAGGCTATTCAGAAACTAAATGTTTAACAGCTTCCTAAGGGCGTTATTTATTCGCCCCTTTCTTCTCTTTCAGTCTCCTTTGTATTAGACCACCAACATCCTCCCAGATGCTCACGCCAAAGTTCCAGAAGTCGCCCTTGCTTCTCTCTTTCCCCAGCAAGTCTTATCAAGTCTAGCTTCAACATGTACGCCAATCTGCTCACTTCTCCAGAACCCACTCCATGAACTCTGTCGTCCGGACCAATGCCCTTAGAAACCATTCCCTACACTGTACCTCCCTTTTACAAGGACCCTCGTCATGCCGCTGAGTCCACCCGGGTAGCCCAGGATAATTTCCCCATCTCAAGATCCTTCCCTGAATCACAACGGAAAAACCCCTTTACCACGTAAGGCGACATAGTCGTAGGTTCCAGGGAATGGGATGTGGGCATCCTTGGGGAACCACAAAGGGCCTGCCACAGAATGCTTTTGTTCACACTTACCTAAAAGTGAGAAAACTTTAATATCCATTTAAGACAACTTTAGTGTGGCTTCCAGGAAGGCTGACAGCGATTCTGTTCCGAGGACAGTCCTTAAGCCCCCTAAATTAGCCGTGGGCACGTGTTTTGCCCATTTGTTCACTTTCTCATTGCCACCCCGCCCCCTTTTAGAATATAAATTCCACGTGAACCTTGTTTGTCTTATTTATTGCTGTGCCCCAGAAAAGTACCATGGAAAATAATAGGCATGCAATAAATGTCTTAAATGAAGGAATGGATGATTGAATGAAAGAACTGCTGAATTTGACAAATGGTGATTGTCTAATCAGCCACGTAAGAAACGGGCCTAGACAGATGAGTAAGTCCTCTGAGGTACATACTTAATAAAATATTCTATAATATATGTGCATACTCAATTCATTAAGAAAAGATTTAGTACAGTCTTAAACAAGGATTTTGGATGAGGAGCTAATCTCAAATGGCATAAGAAAAAATATGACTCTCTATGGCAAGGTATTTTGAGAGTGACTTGTTGGGGAGGGAACTGATAAGATATGATTATAAGGTCTCCACTTTCTAAATATTGAATGAATAGAAATGGGGGTAAAATATACAAAATCAGAAAAACCCTATCGTAAGGGCTGAGCCACAAGACCCTGGCCTTCTGAGGGCAGCGACTATGCTTTCATCACTATATCCCCTGCAAACAGCCGATGCTTAATAAATACCTCCAGCTACGGCCCCATTTCTTCACTCTTCTTTACAGCAACACTCCCCCAAGGAGCCATCTCTGCTCACTGCCTCCCTAATTCCGTGTCTCCCATTCTCTCTAGAACCCACTCCCAGGCAGTCTCTGAAACCCACCACTTGACTACACTTGCTCTTGCAAGGTCCTGATGACCTCCATTAGCAAAATAATGGCTGAGTTTCCGTGCACATTTGCATGACCTGTCATCAGACCTTGCCAAACGGCCATTCCTTCTCCTTGAAACACGTTTTCACTTGGCTTCCAGAAACCCTACCCCCTGGCTTCCTTCTCATTCTCATTTGCTGCTTCCTCCTCCTTTCCCCAACCCAGGGCTCAGTGTTTGGACCTCTCTTTTCTCTATGCATTTACACCTAGCTGTGAACACTTCTTCAAGCTGAGGATTCCCCAATGTATGTTCTTAGCCCAGAACTCCCCTTGCACTCAAGACTCCTATATCTAGTTGGGCACCTCAAACTTCACACATCCCAAACCAAACTCTTGGCCTCTTCTCCCCAACCTGCTCCTTGTGATAGTCTTTCTACCTCATTAAGCAACAACATCCTTCAAGCTGCTCAAAAAAAAAATCCGAGCATAGTTCCTAATTCCTCTACTTCTCAGGTACTACATCCAATCCACCAACAAATCTTGTCAGCCCTCCCTTAAATCCAGATTCTGACCATTTCTCACCACCATCTTCCTCCTTCATTGTTGTAACAGCTCCTAACTGTTCTCTACTTCCACCTTTAAATATCCTACAGTCAATTTCCAACAAAGAGGCTGAAGCAATCTTTTGAAAACATGAATCAGGCCATGTTCCACTGCTGCATAAAACCCTTCTATGGCTTCCTGTTTCTCTCAGAGTAAATCCAAGTCCTTGCCATGGCTGATAAGGCGCAGCCTGATTGGGCCTCCTGTTGCTTCTCTGTCTTCATCCCTATCAGCCCCCCTCTGATTTCCTTTGGCTCCAGTCACCCCAGTCTTACTTACCCATGTGTACTCCAAGCATGAGCCAACCTCAGGGCTTTGCAGTTACTGTCCCCTCTTCCAGGAAGGTCTCCTAGACAGCCGCAAGGTTCTGCTTTTACATTGCTCAAATCTCTTCTTGAATATCAGTAAGGGCTCATCAGTAAAGCCCGCCCTTACCACTTTCTTTAAAAATGACCACCCTCCAACACAGCCCCAATGCAGTCTAGGCCCCTTCTGGCTTAATATTTCTCCATGACACTTAACTCCACATGGCATACTATATATTTTACTTATTTATTTCATTGTAAACACTCACTCCACTGGACTATGGGCTCTGAGAGGGTAGGGATTTTCAACTGCTGTGTTTTGTGCTAACCTGATGTATCCCCAGCACCTAAGATGGTACCTGGCAAGTAGTATGTGGTCAATAAATATTTGTTGAATAAATTTAATGTAAACATCGAATGGATAAATAACCAGATAATTTCCTTTAAATTTAAATGTATTCTGAGCAATAAAAGAAGTTGAGAATTACTTCTGAATTTCCTCAACTATTTATAATTAGCAAGTTCAAACCTACTCACAACAGAGTATGGTTAGCACTCCATTTGCTGGAGGGGCTTTCTCAGAGAAGGGGAAACTGGGGCAGCTACTCCACAGAGTTACGAGTCACCCCACATCTGCACACTTGCCTTGCTGACTGGCAAAGGGGGCCCTAGCATCACCTTGCTAGCTTAGGGAAGAGGCAGGACTCCATTTCCTCCACAAAACAACTCACTACATGCTGAATGCCGGAAGCCATCAGACTTCCTTCTAGTCCTCACACATTGCTGTCTTTAGCCAAAACCATTTCTATTTGTTCCCAAGCTCACTTAATTTTTTTTGACATTTTTATTTCTTATTGTATTGTTTTATGCTTTCCTAGTTCACTAATTTGTGTGTGTGTGTGTATGTGTGTGTGCGCATGGGGTTAATCTGCCATCTACCACTGGTAATTGTGTTGCATATGATCTAAATCATTAGGCAGAAGAACCAACTTCAACCTCTTCTAGAAAGTTGATTTTGTTATTTAGTATAACATTAATTTTATTTCTCACAACTCACAAGTAGCTTTGATTTTTAATTAGACATCATTTGTGTATTAAAATTTTTAAAACGTTTTTCAGTATAAAGCTAGAAGAGACTTTTAGAGGCTCTCTGGCACTGCTTGCTCCCTTCGATATTGGTTATAATTAGCATTTGGAAGATTACCAGTTCTTCAGCACTTTAAGGTCAGACAACTGCAAAGTAGTATTCATGTTGGCAAGAAATTGCACTGGAACAAGGCAATGCTTGTAATCCATTTATAAACCCTTTACAAAAAAATTTAATGATATAAATACTTTATATCAGAACTTAAAACCTATACTCCAGGATGAAGAATTTTGAGTTTTAATACAAATTGAAAAAAACTTATTTTTATAGACTCTTATTAAAAAGACTTTAAACTACATATCAAATGTTGTCATTAAAAATTAAATGCAGTTTTCTATTAACCATCTTTCAAAATATGCTGATATTATACTTAATTTTATTTGGTCTTAAATGCTTCCTTCAAATATAGTTATAAACCTTCTAATGGATAGGACAACAGGCAGAAACATTATAATATATTTTTGCATAAACCTCAGTTTTTATATGCTTTTGAATTCATGGTTTTCTATTTATTATTTAAAATAAAACTAGTGTAAGGATAGTAATTTTGACTTCTACCTTCTTTGATTCTTGTTTTAATACATAATATAGTGACTTGGACATAATACCTACTAAATAAATGCTGCTAAATAACATTCTTTAATTCAACTAAAATTTATTGGTATACCTAGTTTGGATAGGCCATTGCCAGGAGTTTGACGCAGAAAGATGCTTAATACATGGATGATGCTCAAAAGGAATTAATACAAAATGATTTTCTAAAACTGGGTTTTTAAAAAGAACTGAACAGACCCTTCAGCAATGAGAAGTGCAGTCACATTTAAGAATCCAAATAATGAGTTATGTAGTTTAAAGTTAGAAAATATATATATATACCTATATCTAAAAGATTACATATAGCTGAAAAGAGAATTGGTATATTAGAAGATAGATCTTAGAAATCATGTCTGATGGGAGCTCCAGTGGAAGTAACTAGAGAAAATATAGCAGACAATGATTAAAGATGCAATTGCCAATAATTTTCTATAATTGAAGACAAGTTATCAGATTGAAAATATATTGACTCCTGAGCATGATAAATTAATTCAAATTTATTAAATCAAGTCATTCTGAATCTAGAGAACACCAAAAGCAGAGAAGGCAGCAGCTTCATGTTATATTTTTTAACTGAAATTGTAAAATATTTATCTTAAAGACATGAACTATTCTAAATTTTGTGTACAGAATATTGCTTTAGTGGTAGAATTAAAATAAGCAAATATTCGCTTTTTCAAAAAATTATTTTCCATTAAAGATTTAAAGATTTTTGCTATACATTATGGAAGAAAATGTAATTATAAATATTAATTCTGTACCCATATTGTACAATACTTGAAAAAACTGTGTAAAAATATTTTGAGTCAGTGCTATACATGTTAAGATGGGCTGAAACAGTTAAAATTGTCTAAAATAAAAAAAAATTGCTAAAACACATATCTGATAAGGAATTTGTATATAAAATGTACAAAGAAGGCTCAAAACTCAATAAGGAAGTAAACAACCCATTTTTTAAAAAATGAGCAAAAAATCTGAAGAGGCACCTCACCAAAGAAGATATATAGATAAGAAAATAAGCAATGAAAAAGTGCTCAACATCATATGTCAAAAGGAAATTGCCAATTAAAACAACAGTGAGATACTACTACACTCCTTTAGAAAGACTAAAATCCCAAACACCAACTCCACCAAATGCTGACAAGGATGTGGCGCCACAGGACCTCTCCTTCACTGCTGGTAGGAATGCAAACTGGTACAGCCACTTTGGAAGACAGTCGGGCAGTTTCTTAAAAGCTAAACACAAGCTTACCATACAATCCAATTGTGCTCTTAGGAATGTACTCAAATGAGCTGAAAACCTCCACACGAAAGTTTATAGCTTTCTTCATAATTTCCCAAAACTGAAAACAATCAAGGTGAATCAATAAACAAATTGTGATACATCCATCCAATGGAGTATTATTCATCAATAAAAAGAAATGAGCTGTCAAGCCACAAAAAAACATGGATGAACCTTGAATGCATATTGATAAGTGAAGGAAGACAGTCTGAAAAGGCTACAAACAATATGATTCCAAGTATATGATACTGTGGAAAAGGCAAAACTAATAGAGACAGTACAAAGATCAATGGCTGGCAGGAGGAGGGGGAATGGGGTGAATAGATGGGGCCCAGGGTATCTTTGGGGTAGTGAAACTATTCTGCATGAAACTATAATGGTGGAAACATGACATTACACATTTGTCAAAACCCATAGAACTGTAGAAGACAAAGAGTGACTCTAAAGTAAACTGTGGACTTCAGTTATTAACAATGTATCAATATTGGTTCACCAATTGTAACAAGTGTACCACACTTTTGCAAGATGTTAATGACATCAGAAGCTGTGTGTTTGGGGGTGGGGAAAAGAGGGATATATGAGAATTCTGTGTACTATTTGCTTAATTTTCGGTAAACCTAAAACTGCTCTGAAAAATAAAGTCTATTAACTAACAACAAAGAGTCCTGCACCCTCAAAATGATATATTACTGATAAAGTGCTCTATAGATATTTGTGAAATGCATGACTGAACTCTTGAAAACTCTTGAAAAAGTGGTGGAAATATATACCAGATAAACAGTAACAACCAAAAGCTGGTGTAACAAAGTATCAGACAGAGTAGATTTCAAGGTGACCTAGGCTGTAAGGCAAAAAAGGAAAATTTAGGAAAAAGAGAATGTGAAGTATACCTTACATGATAAGTATGATTCCCAAATTTCAAATTTATAAGATGTGGAGTCACACTGCAAAATTAAGGAAATACCCCTGAGGGCCAAAAGTCCAGGGTCTGGCAGAGAGTTCCAAATCTCTCCTTCTACCAGCTGGCACACTTGTCAGGGCACCTCCTGGGAATGCTTCTGGATCCTAGGGCTTGCACAGAATTCTAGAAGGGGGGTGTGACGCCAAGAATGTCCTAGCGAACTGGGCCTCTTTCCTCAACTCCTTTTGGGGAGATTAGTCCAATGGATTTTTGGTGATAGGATTCACCTTAACACCCCCATTTACTGGAACTGATTATTTCCAGCCTGACTTGAAGATGGAAACTTCAGCCAGTCTTTGTCCTTGTTTGGCAATGGGGCAGGAGCCAAGGACAGGAGCCATTTGTCATTTATGTTATATCTGAATTCCCATAATTGTAGGGCACATTATGATTATTACTGTAATACTATAGAAATAACATAAATAAATTCACTAGGAGGCTATAAAAATGCTGGACTTGTATACATCTAACATCAAACCCCAAAATATCTATACTTACACTTTGATCTAGAGTTATACCTGTACCTGTGCCTATATCTATGTCTTTGCCTATATCTACATCTATTATCTGTATATATGCAATAAAAATGGCAGAACATTAAGGAACAACTGAGAAAGCCCTTATGACAGTGGGAGATTTTTAACATACCTCTATTGATAGATCAAGTCAACTCAAATTAGTAGGGCTGCTAAGAAAACTTGGACAGCACACTTAAAATTTGTTTAAATGGACAGATACAGAGCCCTATCACTAACACTGGCCAACGCTTATTCTCCCTAAGCACACATGTAATATTGACAAAAACTGACAACATACTAGGCCACAAGAAAATACAAAGAAATGCCAAATATATATACCATACAAATCCTTTTTTTCTGGCCACAATGTAGTAAAAGAGAGATGGAGAAAATAAAAATAAAACCTTGTAATAGTTTTACAGAGGACTGGGGTTGAAGTTTGATGATTATGCTCAGTCTGACATATAAATCTTACTGAGATTAGGCTTCACTGCCCTAAGCTCAATAGTTAACTTTAGCAAGGGGGATAGCCAGGCCTGAGAGGGGAGGAGGTTCAAGGCGTGCAGCCTCTCCAGTCTCCTTAGTTTCCCTGTGGGAGACTGATTTGATTGTTAGTGATGGAATTCTGCCTGCCCAGGCTAAGGTCCTTCCAGGCCACAGGACATGCTGAATGGGGCTTCCCAAAACTCTTCTATCAACTATCAGGTCAACCTGAAAGCGCCAGGAAAATTACTTCACACAGTTCCAAAACTTGCCTTACATATGCCATGTCACATAGATCTAATATACCAGGAGCATAATTTCTTATTACACAATGAGTGCTATCATGTTACATCATCCATCAACCACGGGGCTAGGTAACCATGATGGAGCAGTATGGATTATGTGCATGAAATAGGCAATCAATCAAGATTGGTAGAACAAATGAATGTGTAAGGAGTGGGGACTTATCCTACTGGATGTCAGGACATAGCTTTATGCTGTAATAATGAAAAAAGGTGGAGGTGACAAGAGGATAGATGGTAGACAAAGAAAACAGAATACAGAAGCTAGAAACAAAGCCATACACGCCGGTGGTAAATAAGTAAATGAAAAATGACATATAGGAGACATCAAGCCTAGGTTACTTTTCCAGGAAGCATGACAGAAAGGGTAGAAGCAAGTCAGTGTAGCTTGACTAAATGGACGCTTACTAGGCCAATGGGCTAACACGCTAACCACTGGGTGATTTTTACCTCTATTTCCTTTTAAACCTCCAAAAATAGCTCATTCCCATGTTAATTAATAGCAGTCATTCTCAATTTATTTTCTGCCCAACTCTTTGCATCATAACTCACACACAGCATATTGAAGGATAGGCCCCAACATATAGAAAGAAGAGTAATGGGGAGGCGCTTGCTTTAGTAGATGTGTGACAAAAAATACACCACGACGAGAAAACATTAAAAGCAGATGAATTGGGAAAAAACATTTGCCTTAGAGATAAGGTATTAAAGGTTAATACCTTTAAAATATCAATGATTTGTAGAAAAAAATTAAGAAAATGCAAATAACCCGATAAACCTTGAGCAATGAACATTCATCTACATCAAAGAAATACGAATAACTATTAAATGTAAAAAATGTTCAGTTGAACTGTGAATCAAAGAAAAACAATAAACACCACTGCAATACCCTAGACTAGATTAAAAAAATTAAGCACATATTTTACGTGATGCTAGCCAACACTGGCAAAAGTGTGAGAAAAAACAGGCATGCTTTCCCTCTGCTGCTACAAGTGGAAATTAACACAACCCCTTTAGGAAGCTATTTGGCACTAAATACCAAGAGCCTCAAACAGGTGATTTCAATTCTAGGAACTTATTTCAAAGAAACAATTAGGGATGAAAACAAAGATTTATGCTCAAGGATATTTATTGCAGCCTCTCTGTGATGGTGAAAAAGTGGACACTAATTATATGATGACTAGATAAATAAAGCAGAGTATAATTAATTCACTGCACTATTATAGAATTACAAAAGTAAAAGTTTAAAAAAATACAATAATAGTTTGAAAAATGCACATGATACAATGTTAAATGAAAAAGATAGAATATAAAAATACATGTTAAAATATATACCCATAGAAAAAAGACTGAAGTTTGAAAAATGAATAGTTCTGCTTAAATGTTTAGTCAAATCACTCAGCAAGGTACACCTAAATATAGGCAAATAGATTGATCATAACCATCAATATCATCCAAAGTTGTCATCAGCATAATTCTTACAATCACTCCCATTATAAATACATACTATGCCCTATTTTAAATACATACATGCATGTGCTTGCAAATACACACACACATAGGTTAAAAGATCACCAAACCATTCTCTTCTTTACAATACGATTAACTTTTACAGTAAAATGGCGAATTCTGCCACTTTTTAAGTTCCTTTTAAAATACACCAACCCAACAGAACAAATGTCCTTTAAATAGCTAACAGACCTGATCAGGGAAAATAATATTTAAATGAGCAAATTACTAAAAGGGGAAAAAAAAAATCTCAAACCTATTGACATACCAACTGCGGTTTTAAAAGTCTTGTTTTGTTTTTTATTTCAGATACAGGCTTACTTTTAAACACAGTGTTAAATTTACAAATGTAAGTAAATAAAGTTTTTTCCCACTATTTTATCCTAAAGTAATCAGCAATCTGATACTTTTACAGTGTCATTATATAATACCTGACTAAGGAATAACATCAACATCCAGCAATTGAAATAGGCAGAAACAGAACAGTAATCCAGCAGGACAGTACATTTTTCAATTAGAAGTGCACATTTAAAGCATCAGACAAAACCGTCATATGTGCAGATCCAGCCTCTTAATCAGAACCATGCGTTGCTTTGTACCAAATTCGTTTCAGTTCTTGCCATGGTTTAAACCCTATTTGTGCATGAATATTAAATGGAAAGAGAAAAAGTGGTAGTTGCAGTACAGTGAGAGCCGAGTTACTGTTAACAGAGTGTCATCATGAAGAACTGCCGGAAGCTCCGAGCTGCCCTGAGCCCCCTTCTGTATCATACCATAGTGGGCAACGACGGCTTTCTTGTCTACCCCAGAACAACTCCTTCTAGCTCCCTGTGGTGGTGCTGCAATAATCAGCCATATGGGCCCATCCCCACTCTCACCTGTGTGGATATGTGGCACAGGTTGACCAACTCGTGCGTATGATAATTCTAGATATAGTGAATGACAGTAGGACGTCATGTGATCCAAGGAGGCCCTTCGGTGCTCTCTGTCCCAGAATGGATACGGGGGCTCTGAGAGAGCTAAGTGACCAGAGGATGTTGGACTGCCAACATCTATCTATCTTTCCACCACTTGTGGAGAGCTTGCCAGAGAAGAAATCAGAAAGAACCAAAGAGACGGGGAGAGAGTGTGAGAGTTTTGTGAGTACAAATCCTTACCATCATTGTTTGAGTACCTAAATCAGACACTGCCTGATTTATTTTACGAGTCAATAAATTCCATTTTTGCTTGAACTTCTTTGACTTGGGTTTTTCTCACTTGCACCTGTAAGAGTCCTGAATAATACATGTATCAAGAGTTGGAAAGGCAGTAACTCTTACCATAGTGAGCCATAGAAGAAAAAAATTGCTAGTCTGATAAACATTGTCTTTCAATTAATTTTTGACCCATTTTCTTGTTTAGACTATTTTTTAAAGAACAAATATGTATTTAGATAGAATGATATTTTTCCAGAAAAAGTTGTTTCACTGTCTTTAGGTTTGGCTAATTTGAAAGAGATCACATGAACCCTTTGATTCTAGATCCAGTATTCACTTTCCTATCCTCACTTTACTCATTTTGCTCATTTATTCTTCATTTTATTTGAAATGGCTGGTCACTCCCTCTTTTCAAAATACAGTCTTGTTTTCTTGACCCAGCATTCTCCTCATTTACCCTCTATGTTGATGGACTTTGCTTCTCAGCCTCCTTCACAATCTTCTCCTCTCTGTCTCTGCCTCCTCATGTTGGATTATCCTAGGATTTAAAGGACCTTCATCTCTTCTATCTTTCAAGGTCATTCTATTCGTTATCATGACTTTAAATACTATTTATAGATAGATGATTCCCAAATTTATCTATCTAAAGCATCTCTGAAATCTAGACTCATACATCTAATCTCATTTGATGTCTCCACCTGGACATTTCACAGGTATTTCAAAATTAATATGGTAGAAAAATAACTTTATTTTGAACATACTTCCCCCAAATCTGCTCTTTTCCCTTCCTTCTTCCCATCTGAGTAAATGTCACTTCCTTTTTCCCAGATGATCACACCAGAATCTGAGTGCCTTCCTTGATTCCTTCCTCGATCATGTGCCCCAGTATCTAATTCTTCAGCAGGCCCTGAACCATCCTAAATACAGCTTTAATCCATTCTCTTCTCTATCTGCACTGCCACTGCCCTACTCCAAGCCACCTCCTTCCTCACCAAGAGTCCTAAAACAGCCTCTTTGCGGGTCTCCCTACATCCATCCTTGCCCTTCTTTAATCCAATTCTCCACATAGCAGCCAGAGTAATACCTTCAAAAGCTTGCTTAAGACCCTCAGTGGGTTCCCAATGCACTTCCCAGGAAAGTCTGCTCCATCTGACCTATGCCCCATCTTACCCCACTCGGCCCTTCCTCCCATTGGTCTCCTTTCAGTCTCTGAAACAGAACAAGCATTGTCCTCTGTCCATACTCATGGCTGCCGCCCCTGTCCTGCTGGCCTCGGCTTCAATGCTGCTTGTCAGCAAGCCCTTCCCAAGCACCCTTTCCACGTATGCTTTGTCGTGTTAAGATCTGCGCCTGTGTCCTTCCTTTTCCTTCACAACACTTACCAGGACTCATGATATAGTATTTGTTTATTTTTCATTGCTGCTCTGTCCTTGGACTCTTACCTCCATGAGGCCAGGAAGTGAACCCATTTTGTTCTCCAGCATCTAGAGAAGTGCCTGCCCATAGTAGGGGCTCAATTACATGTATTTGCTAATGGAAGGCAGGCAGGCCTTGTTAAAATATAAACACATCTATAATGTACTTGCATGGAAGAGATTGCCATGTCTAGCATATGGCATTGAGATTAAAAACCCAAATCATCAGTCCTGATCCATTCTGCTATATTCTTTAGCAGAGAATTCACCAACTTCAATAGCAACTACATGATCAACTGGGGAAAGAATCAGAACTCTAGAGCAAAATGGGAAAATGACAGATTTGTACATTGTTATTTTTCAGACCTTTTTATTGCTGTAATCTGATTGATGCATATGTCATAATTCATAGGTTGAGACTTCCCTCATTTCACATCTCAGTGGTCAGGTGTACCGCTCCATTTTCTAGCATGAAGGCTAATCCATTCATCCTCTCTCTGTCTGAGCAGTGTATTTTGAGGTTCAAGATCATATGAAGTTCTACCTTAACAAAATGAATGGATAGATTTGGAAGTTTAGTACCAGAAAAACACTGATTTCTATTTTTTCTTTGTAACTCCAATACCTTAGCCATTTCCCTTTTGCTATAATCTAAATCAGACTGAGTTTTAAAAACAAGATTGATTTAGCTCTAAGATGAAAATGTTACGATGATCAATTCTGCCAAATTACTCATCAACTCAAATGGCTTATCAGGCTTTTCCTCGGAATTGGGGACTCTTGGTCAGTCCAGTCCGAGGGTAGGTCCTGAAATCTGGTGGCGTACTTTACAAAGTTGTACCATGAGGCTTTGTGGTTTTCATACCCGATCCTTCCCCTGAAATACACATTCTTATCACTTAATTATTTGCTGGTTTCTCTCCTTCCCTTCCTTTTTCAGAATGGAATTCCTCCTCCAAATTCCACTCCTGTGTCTGAGGTCCTACTAAACCTCTGCGGAAAATGGTGGAGAAGATTTATACGGGGCCCCACAGTTTCCTAGAATTAAGACTCTTGAGAAAAAAAAGATAAAGACATGATATTATTTGATCTTGGCTTTTCTTTTTTCCTTACAATACATAGTTCTTTGAGTTAGAGGGTCCAAATTGAACAAGATGATTTATTTCTTGATTTAATATGTACCCTTTTAGAAAACCGTGTATGGTTATATATTTTTAAGGTTTTGTTGCTGATTTATGTTCTCTGAAATTACTCAGAAAATATCAGTAAATGTGTGGAATATTTGATTATATAGTATTTTCTGAAAGCTATGACAACAAAAAAGTATCACCAAAAACAATTTTTTAACATTTTATTATCATAACTTAAACTCAAAATTTCCCATTTTAACCATTTTCAAGCATGCAATTCAGTAGTATTAATTACTTTCACAATATTGTGCTACCATCACTAATGTCCATTACCCCCAATTTTTTATCACCTCAAACAGAAACTCTGCACCCATTAAATAATAACTCCTGCCCCCCCGCCCACTCATGGTGACTTCTAATCTACTATCTGTCTCTATGAAATTTGCTTCTTCTAGGTATTTCACAGAAGCAAGATCATACAATATTTGTCTTTTTGTGGCTGGTTTATCAAATAATGCTTTTAATTGTTTAGTCATTCAAGGAAAAAAACATTTTCACACATAAGGGTTGCACAGTGCTGTTTCATGGCATCATAACTTACGATAAAAATGTTCCTAATGTCCTGAGCGGTGCCAGCTTTCCTCTAGGTCCCAGGGAGCTGTTAACTGAGGCTTACAGCTGAGATCCGGAGAGCAAGGCCCTTTTAAGTGCCGCACCTGCTGTCCTGTGCACAGCAGATGAGCCCTAAGTCTCATTGGTAAATTAGGTGTATTTAACCTCATGACAATTATACGTTTCCTGAAGGCTTTCATTTATCTATTCTTTCAAAGCCATTTTATTAACACTGTACATTCAACATTCGCAGCCAAGCCAGTTAACCTTAGAGTTGCTGTGAAGTAGACCATTTTTATCATAGATTATGCACCCCCAAATATATCGATGCATCTACACATATGGAGGCCTACATTTCCCTAAAACTTGTCATCACAGCTCCAAATAGAAAATACAATACTCCTAGAACAATATTTAACACAGAGGAAGAATTATATTTGCTATTATTGTATATTAAGTATGAAATCCATGGTCTTTTGATGCTGACCCAAGGCCATCCTAGTAGTTCAAGATTATATCTTTATATATGATGATGCTATATCTTGACAAAGCTCTGGAAACTATTACTTCAGATATGACTCACATCCGATCAGAATTCAATTTTTAATGTCATTAATATAATTACTCAAGACTCTCGAATAGCAATTTACTGCATTTACTATGTAAATTATTCATGTTTGTTCTATGTATTTACCATGTGCACTCATATAAAAATATTTAAATAGTGCTATTGTGTTGAAACTCTTTTCACTACCAATTCCTCCTAACACAATTAAAATGTAAACATATATTTTATATTGTGTTCTCTTAAAATGTTTTCAAAACAGTATATGATTTAAGCAAAGTAATCACCAAAATAATGACAACCTCTAATTTGTCTTTTTTGAGAGTAAAGGAACAATTATTTAGTTGAATTCAATTACTATATAAAGTAGATTTTGTGCAGGGGGTGGGCAGTTCTGCTGATAGCTTTAATTCCATTTCCTTACTACCGAAACTAAGCAAATTGCTCTGAAATGCACATTTTTTCTCTCCTGCCTTCTGTTTTGTGTCTTCCTCAGTATCCATGAAAGATTGCATATATGTGCTAATATTATTTGCCCCACCTCCACGTGGGCAGAATTATTTTTTCTCTCTGATGCTCCTGGCCAGTACCAATGCCTAGAATACTGGCAATATTTATTGACTGATTGGACAAACACAATGCAAAGATGAATTCTCCATCAAACACTACGTTTTAGTTGTTGTTCTATAGGATTACACTTTGGTCACACCTGCAAAAGTAAAGTCAGTAAGGAAAAATTATTTTCTGCAAAATTCATGCAAAAATAAAATATTCCTAACAACAAAACTCCTTAAAAAGATTACTGTAGTAGATGGTTGGTGTGCCACGAAGATTGCCCTGCAGGGATAAGAAGCTCATTCTTCCCAGATGCCAGGACCGTTTCTGCTGGCAGCTCACAACCGAGTTGCCCTCTGGAACTGCCTTTGGTGAAGAGCGCCGACTCGCCCGAGGGTGCGCCCCTCCTGGAGCAGCTGATGACTAAGCCCAAGGCTTGGCCCCGCCTTGGCCAGACCACCCCTGAAGGACCAGCCTACGCGCAGAGCCTTCCCCTGCGAGTCCTGTAAGCCGGGCTGCGGCCTCTGTCTTAGCTGCATCGCAGTTCAACTTCCTCCCCTGCCTGATCCTGCTTCTTCACTCCCTTAAAATCGCTCTTCCTAAGAGCCTCATGGAATTTTCAGCATTCAGATCTCAGTCTCAATGGACTCTGTGGCTCTGGAAGCCTGTTCCCAATGGTGTCTACCAGGGGCGTGTGTCCCGCCAATCCCTAAGCTGCCACTTGGTCACTCCAGGCTCCTCACACCAAGGTTCCAGCTGGCAAGGAAAGGACCCACCGTTCTGGCAGCAACTGTCTGGAAAGAATATGCTTGTCACCTAGGGGAACCACGGGGCATCTCTTCGTATTCCCCTGACCAGCTTGATAATAAACGGGAAAGTGCAGCACCTATGCCCGGGCTGGTAAAGGCCTGATGACCAGGGGCTTGGAGCCCTCAGTGTCGAACGTCAGGGTCACCTCACCAGGTAGGCTACCTGGACCAGCAAAGGCTTAGATCAGAACGAGGAGAGCCTGGGATGGGTAGTTGTGGAGTGGGGTTGGGTTACAGGTTGAAGTCCTAATCCCCAGGACCTCAGAACGTGAACTTATTTAGAGATAGGGCCAGTACGGCTAGAATCACGCAAGTTAGGACGAGGTCATAAGAGAGCAGGGTGAGTCCTTAATCCACTAAGGACTGGTGTCCTGATAAGAAGAGGAAACTTGACCACAGAGAGGGGGAAGCACGCCAGGTGATGACTAGGGCAGAGAACACCAGGACCTGCCGGCCAGCCACTGTCAAAGCCAAGGAGGAGCGTGGAAGAGATCCTTCCCTTCAGGTCTCAGAGGGAGCACGCCTGCTGACACCTGGATTTCGGACTTCCTGGCCTCCAGAGCCGGAAGACCACACATTTCTATTGTTAATAGTCACCCAGCTTGTGGCGCTTTTCTTTGGCTGCCCTGGCAAACTAAGACAGGGTGGGCAGGAGAGATGTTGGGTGTCAATTGCAAGCCTGAGACCAGCTGCACGAGAAATGGCTGTAGCTCATCTCATCAACGGTCCTTTCATAGGTATTCTCAGGGAAAGACACCAGCTGGGTCTCGGAGGAGCTGTTCCTATGAAGCAAGAGAATCTGCGAGATGCAAGGAGTGGAGCAACGTGCCAGCTGGGGTGTGCTGCCCTGGCCTGGGCACTCTTCAGAAGGACGACGCTGCCAGGAGCGATACCTGATGACAAGAATTACTTTTGACTGAACTGAGGCGCCTCATTCATGGGTACATCCCATCCCTGCCTGGGAGAAACAACGCACGTCCAGTGTTTGAGCAAAATGCCCGACTGCAAAATCCCAGCCTCCTTCCTCAATTTGTGGACATCTTTGGAATGCCATCCCAGCTCTGTGGTAGCTACACTGCTACTCAGTGTCTCCTCCTGCCTAATTTTGCTTCCTCCACTCCCCTACAAGTGCTCTCCAGTACACCTGCATGCAAATCTCCACCTCAGAGTCCGCTTCCTGGGGAACCTGTCTAAACAACTGCTGGTGGAGGAGATGGGATTTTAAGAGAGGACTAGGCATGCCGATGGCTTTCTCCCTGGAACACTGTTCAACTTACTCTATCTTAGGTCGGGTTTCCCAGAAGTAGAGTCTGAGCTGAGGATTCTCATGCAAGTGATTTACTAAGGGACTGCTCTCAGGAGGAAGCTGTCAGGCAATGAGGGATGTCGGCTAGGGCAGGAGAGGGGGCTAGAGAGGATGTGGCTAGGTGGAGGTGTCGGCCCAGAGAAGTGTGAGCCCCCTTACTGCCACTTAGTAGCCGGCAGAGAGGAGTCGGGCAGGGCATTAACACTGCATGTATGATTATTCCATTTATCCCGTGCAGACATGACCTTTGACTTTGAAATTATTGACAAAGGAAAACCAAGTTTAGAATATTCTTAAAATTACACATAAAATCTGATTTTAACCAAACGGAGACTAAAGCGGTCTTCCATCAGTTTTATTAAGTCTTTTGATTTTTATGCTGAAGGTGAAATTTCAGACAAATCAACTCTAACCCCTCCCTCCAAAGCCCCTCAGGTGCATAGTCCCTAAAAATGGCATTTCACTCAATTCTAATTTTGAAAAATATCCACCCTGAAAAATCTAGGGCAAATTTTAAGAAAAGAAAGTTATTTAAATTTATCAACTAAACTGAGCTTCTTTTTCATTGCAAGACTCTAAATGAAAGATTGAAGGCAAAAAGAAATTCTTGAGGTAAACTTCATTATGGTTCTTATCAAATGTGGTGTATGTCCCTTTTCCAATTGCTTTGACAGTTATTAAAAAAGTTTCAGCAGGCCTCAAGGCCATGATATACTTCTGCCGTTATCACCTTGTCTTCGGGATTGGAATGTGAAAATATAAAATGACTTCTAAACGCTGCCCAGAATATACACATCTAAATGCATTCCAGTATGAGGAGAGCACACTTCTGTGTTTCCACAAGATTAACATTTTAGAATATTTAAGACAAAATTTTTCATTAACATTTAAAATGTTTTATGAGAGGAAAATTTTCATGGGAAACCTAGGCAGTCATTTGATTTTCTTTCCTTCATAAATACTTAAGGCACCATTAGAGATGTCAGTCAGTTGCCGAGACTATCAGGGCTGGTTTTTATTTGCATCCTGGAATGCACACATTCCTCTTCAGCAAGGCATTGCTATGTGTAAAGAACATTCTCTGCTAGAGCAGAAATAGCCTCAGGCTGGAATCTCCTGCCAACATGGGAGAAGCAAGGTGGAAATCCTGACCGCTCACAACCCTTCTCCTGAGGGTCTCCCCTTACTTTCCTGTCAGTGGAGATCGGGATAAGAGGGTGTGGGTTTTCCTGATATTCATGGTGACTGGTGATGGTGCTGATGCTGATGATAAGAGTTACTTTCTAAGATGTTGGAAACTTTCTAGATGCCTTATACAAATATAATTTTTTAAAAATCTATTATGGTAAAATACAGAAAACATAAAATTTGCCACTTTAACATCTCAAGTGTACAATTCAGTGGTATTAATTATATTCACAATGTTGTACAACCACCACCATTTCCAAAAATTTTTCATCACTCCAAACAGAAATTCTGTACCCATTAAGCAATACATGTGGATTTAACTGGATTCTTGTTATAACCTTACGAGGGCGATACTCTGATTATCCCCATTTTCATAAATGAGGAGGCTGAGGTACAGAAGGTCATAGAGCTAGAAAGTGACAGTCTCACTGGACACACTAAACTTTTAGTCATTGCCCCTTCTTTGATATACTTTTCAAAGATTTTCCACAAGTAAAACTAAGTGAAAATTGTTCAATGGGGTTAAAAGAGTCAGAAAGGTGAAGCTGGGTTTTCAGGTATCCTTCTTCTGGGTTCTCTATCTTTTGACAAATGAAAAGCCTATAAACTTCCTGACATCTCTTTCACCCCTTCACATCCGATAAACAGTGGCTTCTTCCTGCTGGTTCTGCCTTCAGCCCCCCTTCCAAGTCCTCAGTCGAGGCTACCTGTGACTGTCGTGCAGCTCATCCTCCTCCCTCCCCCACGGCTCCTAGTCCATTCCTCACGACAACCAGATGGAGCTTCCCAAAGGATAAATCTGATGGTGCTTCTCTTCTGCTTTAAATGCTCAAATGAGCCCTTCTTCAGGATAAAGCACACATTCCTCGGGCAGAAGAGATTCCTCCTAAATCTTCAGCTGCATATTTCCTCACTGATACACAACACACCAGTCATGCTCAGGTAGACTTTGATATTTTGAGGGATTCTGAGAGGTCGTGGACCTTTGCAAATTCACAAATTGCTGAGCACTACTATCTCAAATTTTCCCATAAAATTCTCTAAAGCCTCGTCACATATAAAATCAAAGATGAACTTGGAGACTGAAATGACAAAGCTAGTGGGTGAAGAATTTTACAGTTCTCATGAGAACATCACAGAACTATCTGGCCACACAGTTGATACAGAGAAGAATAAAACCAGACAGAGGCTGTCTGGGCTGAGCAGAAGAGGAGGGAAGGGCAGAGAGAAGCGGGTTTGAGGGTAGAGGCAAGTTCTGAGGGAATGGGAAAGTAGCAGAGTCATATTCAGGAGCTCAGTTTTTTTTCTCTCCACTTAGAAACCCCAGCCATGGTGGTCTCGGTGGGGCTGGGCTTAGTTGACAAGAATAAAGGGGCTGTGTTGAGCCAGGCAGAAAGGAGCACTGAGAGAGGACCACAGGGCCTACAAAACACAACTGAACAAAACGGACGCCCAATCTTTATTTACAATTATTTAATTTTCACATTTGATTTAAGAGCAACTTAAATGACTAGAAAATATATTTTTTAAAGGACAATATGGAACACTTATTTTCAGCCAGCTAACACAGCATGTTTTGGAAACCTGGATTTGTTAGTTTTGGGAATTTGATATTTAAATATACTGAATGACTCCATTTCAATTGGCTTTGAAAGAAAACGTTGAATAAATTCTTGAACCCAGGAAACTAACACCAACTTGAACCATACTTTTGAAATTATGCTCGGGTGCCTCTTTATACCTATTTTTACAAAAAATTTCCAAGAAAATAAGCAAAAACTAAACATGGTTTATAGCTCATTTTGTACTAGCGATTTACTCCATCCTGCCGGCAATAATCTTTAAGCAAGTTGAGTTCTAGTTTCCCTTGTTATCTTTCTTTATGCCGTTTTTTAAAAAAACATATGTTTTCCAATTGTCACATATTAACTCACAAAACACAAAGATCTGACAACTTGAGTAGGCAAAAGCATTAGCCCATTTTTAACTTTTACTATGTTTATGTTTACTTTTGATACATATTTTGAGTAACACAAATTTTTACACATTTTGGGGGTGAAAGATTCTTTCCTTTCTCACTCAAGAATAAATGCAAAGCTGTAGTTGATCTCTTTGCTCTTGTTTTCTTTTCTCTTGCTTATTGCCAATTTATAAAACCATGTGGACTTTTATTCTCAATAATTTTAATCTGTCTCTTAATATCTAGAATGAAGCTACTAATAAAATGTAAAGCAAATGTAATTCTATCACAAAAGCCTAAAAGCAGAATTAGAAGTAGGTGATCTTAAAGACTATGACTCGATTAACTACAGCATACAATTTAATGCCCAGCAATACAGAAACGTTGTCATGGCATTCCAAAAGTGGAAAATATCAGAAATACAGGATTATGCTAAAATACATAGCACATTAGCAGTCAGAATAACCTAAAACAGTTGAAATAAGAAGTAGATAAAATTTAATTATTTTGAGATTAATTTATTCAACATTGTTTTAACATTTATTAACTATTATGTCATCTAAGAAGGAAAAAGAATCAAGAACCCTTATAACTATTTGGCTTTTATGTTGAACACTGCAAAATAATTATATAAAAACTAAGTTAAAACTGATTACTTACCTTGGCTGTACTAAAGAGGACACTGGTGAATGAACTACCTCCAGCCTGATCTCTATAAAAACGGTTCAAACTTTCCGGTCACTTTCAAAACGAGAGTGAAAGATATTTTGAGCTTCACCAACTATAACTGGAAGAAAAGATTCTCACATGTTTGGCCTTGTCTTATGTTTCATGGCCCGGTATTAGCAATAGGCATAGCTAATTTTACTCAGTGACGTACTCAGCTCATACCACACTTAAAACTGCTCAGGCACCAATTCCAGGCCACAGTTCTAACTGTGCCAAAAAAAAAAAAAAAAAAGTATTCTTATAAAACCAACGTTTAAACCCTGAATCACCATAGCCTTATATAATTATAACTTTCTAAAACAAACCTTACCGCAAATGAATAGCAAAAATTTCTGCAGACCAGTTTCCAGTAGACTCTAATGTCAACACAATCTCATGAAAAATAGTTTCAAATTAACAGGCAACATTCAGAACTCATGACTTCATTAGTAGCAAAAGTATAGTATATTCATCCAAGTAAACTGTATATTTTCATGTTATTGTTTTAACATTCACTCTCCTTAAGAGAACTTTAATATTTGGAGAGAAAAATCTTAAATAATGATCATGATAATAAACAGAATATAAACTCTACATGCTAAAATTCTGACATTTCTAGTAAACTAATAATTATATTATTTTAATAAATTATAGGAAGGTAACCATGTGATCTTTATATTATATTGTCTTTTCTTAATTTAAAAAGAATAACAAAAAAAAAGAATAACAATTAGATCATTCAAATTTACAACGTGTAAAGAAAACAGAATATCAAACTTTTGAATAATATTAATCTTTCATTTTGCATCACTTTTGTACAACCCGCCTTGTAGCATGAATATAAAAACTGACCAAATTACATACTTGAAATTTGTATTTCAGCACTAAACCTTGAGCATGAGAAGCAATGCCATGATAAGCCGTATGCTTAATTTTTATTTTATTTTATTTTGTTTTATTCTCAGGAGAGCATTTTTCTACATTTTATTCATTCATACTCTGAATTCTTTTGAAATTTGATGCTTCTGTCAAACCGACAGCTGCAGGCCTTAGTCATCTCAACGAAACATGCATTTATAAAGCATTTCAAATCTTTCAGGAATTCCCTGCACATTACAATTTCTACTGTCAGTTAGAAACAAAATCGCAGCACACCTATCGATTCTTAATGAAAACATCTAATACATTTAACAGTGATAATAGGGGATATACTTCTGGAACAGTGTGTGTCTGGAAAGTCAAAATTTAAAACTCCAAACTCAGGATTCTGGTTGAAATGTCACACATTTAAAGGTTACGTTTTGAGTGATCTTTTCGTGAATCAGTACATTGGTTTTGTAGCAATGAACTTTTCAATGTTTTGGGCACTGCTTTGTAAAACTATTAGTCAAGTTATGTGTTTTATCTCCATTCTTGGTCACAGATTCATTTAATACTATTAACATCTACTTATAGTACTGCAGAAGGATGACTTTAGAAAAATAATCCTTTGATTTTATAGGCTAGTTCAAATTATTAAAATAGGATCTTCAAAGTTTTAAATTTAGATTTGGCTTATGTTTGTAGCTCACATATTCACTCATCTGGCACCTTTTCATTTCAACGGAATCATAATGTTTTAAAACTCTAAGAGGTCTTAAAGAAAACCCAGCTTCTAGACTAACCTAGATGTACAATAATTTGTTTAAGGTTACTATAGCTAGCAGTGGCACTATGGGAAGTGACCTGAAAGTCCCCTGGTTTAACATACCCACTTGGTACTTGAGTTCTCTACTACCAATGTGCTTGCAAAGCGTGATCTACCAAGCCATACACCCCTTTGTAAGATTCATCCTAATTCTCCTCGTCCCCATTCTTGGCCACTACCGTCATCAGTTTGTTCTTTGCCTCCTCCTCGCTTGGCTGCCCCTCATTCAACTCTTGCTTCTGCCTGGGGACAGATCACCCTGTTGCTCACTGCAAGGTTTAAGAAGTTGGATTGGGGACATCATTTTGAGAACCAGTGATAATAGGGAATTCATAGTAGGAATATGGTCATTTTTTTGGTCAATAGCATTTATCTTGACATGAAGTAGGAGGTAAGATTCTCTGCTGAGGGAGAGTGTGGTGATAGAGGATGAGATGGTCCAGAGTTGGAAAAGAAGAATGGTAATGTACAGCAGTTGCTGTGAAGAGCTGGGGATTCAGTTTATTAGGGAAATACATCAGACAGTGTTGAGGGCTGGAGTTGATGCATGTATGTTACATTCTGATGGCCCCCACGACTTCGTACACTAACCGCAGCCACCAGCTCCTCTGTGACTGAATTCTCCAGTGCCACCTCTGACTTCTCCAAAATGCATCAGATCCTCTCCCCAAACCTTCCCCGCTGTCCATTCTTCCTTTTATTACTCCATCCTCCACAAGGTCCCGGAAGATGACCTTGGGAATCTTCCCCAACTTGTCCTCTCCATTCTGACCATCCTGCCAATCACTACCTTCTGTGGATTCCCTCCCACACATTCCTGGAACTGCCTGGCACTCCATCCGCTTGTCCGTGTCTGAGCGTTGGGACGCACCCTTTCTGGCCTAAGCTCTTGCTGACGCCTTGTACCTGGTTTCTGGGTGGCTGCCCCGCATCTTGCACTCCCCGGGACTGCCTGGACTGTACTTCTGTCCCTGCCACTCCCCTGCTCATGCTCTTTGGCGAGCCCTGGGGATATGGTACAAAGTTCTCGACTTGGCACACGCAGCCCTTGGTGGCTGGGCCCTGTTCATCTTTCCCCCTCTCCTTATGTTCCATAAAAAATTAGGAGTCACATTGTCGTTTCATGCCCTGCTGGATCTGGGAAAAAGCTTACCTCCCATCTTTGTTCTGCTGGGGAACTACAATTTGACCTTTAAAATCCTGTTCATAGGTCACTATCAGCTTTCTATATGTACTATTGTCTTATAAATATTTGCATTTATATTGCAATCATTTGTTTATCTTCCTGTCCTTTCTGCTGGAGTATGAACCTATTGCTCAGCGCCTCCACATAATGAGCCCTCGACCAATGCTTTCTGAACTTTGAATAGCAACAGTGGACTGTCCAGTGGTTTTTAAAATATTGAGTCCGTAGTGTACGTTAACTTTCAAAAACTATAAAGCTAACATATGATCAGGGTGACATTATATGAGTTATCCAGAAGAGGTCAGTGTTACAGTAATAAAAAGTATGGTCTTGAGGGCAAATTAAATGTGAAATCAAATTAAATTATTTGTAAGTAGAAAACTTAAAAAAAAATACCTTGTCAATTATTTGCCTCTTCAATTAAAGCAACAATTCTTCACAATTTATAGCTACTGACCTTTCACATACACAAAATGAAGTGATCAAATGATTATATACACAAATGAAAACTAAGGGAGTTTTCACCTGACTTGTAATTAACTCTCTGATTACTTTTAAATAGGGATCACCCAATTGTACATATTTTAACAGAGATAATTCAAATTCCCTTTAGAGCTGTGGTATCAGTAAAAAAAATTCGACTGATTACTAGATTACTAGAAGTAAGTATTTTATATTTTTCATGGCACTTTTGGGGTGTTTTAGGAGTCAGTATTTAATGTGAAGAGCTAAAATTAGACTAATTGAATGTTGTCAGGGAAGACAGAAGAAACACATAATAAATAAGGAATCATTGGAATGTTGGCATAGTTGAGAGGTAAGAAAAAGACAACTTTTCGATTTCAGAAGAGAAAATGAAATACTACCTCAAGTTTTCAAAGTGTCATGGGTTATCCACTGGCAGTCACTGAATTGGGTCATAATATTTTTAAAAAGTATTATTTCATGAACATATAACTTTACATAATTTACAGGGGACAGATATTTGCAAACCCATTAGTTATAGGCTTCTTGTGCATTTTTCTCAGTTGGGGCCGGGAATGGGATTGTGGTGTTTGTGCATCAGAATCACGTGAAAAGCAGTAAGAATAATCATCAAAGTAGAACTTGCACATGTTCAAAGATGCAATAGATCAGAAAGGCTTATAATAATAAATTCTCCCCATCCCATCTCCACTTCCACTTGTCAGAGGCAACTACTTCAGGCATTTTAGGTCTTCCTTCGCATACTTCCTTCTATACCTTTAAATAACCTTATCTTTCTATATCTTGATTTATTAATTCTATACATAATCTATTAATTTAGTTCATGTACATTATGACCCAACAGCCATCCTACCCTTTTTTCCAATGTAGTTTTATCATTAGGTTCAGTTCCTTCAGTGGTCACCTCTACAATTTCAAACCGTCTACTTAAAACATGCATTTCTTTTTCATCATTACAGAGCATATCTCTTGACCCTTCTGCTTTGCAAAGTGAGAACATTAGCGGTCCAATGTTTCATTTCCCACCTGTGTCTCCAATTCCCACCACTCCTATCTCCTAAGCTCTGACAACTGTACCTTTACAATTATCAAAGCTGATACTATTTACATTCCTTTCTAAAATGATAATGACATTTTCTGTGATCTCACGAGGTTGATTTGAAAAATAAAAATGCAATAAACAGTGTTCACATTTTAACACTTACTATTTAATTCTGGGTTGAAATAATTTTCTACTAAGCTTTGAAGTCCTTGCTCCACTGTTACCTATCACTCAGAGCTCCTACAGAGGAGTCTAATTCGAGTCTGATTTGCATTTCTAGTTTACCTTGAGTAAGATACATTAATATTCAGAGGTACCTGTGGGAATGTTTCAGTAAAATTAACATTCATCTGGCATTTCACATGTATGACTTGATCAAAGGGAAGATGGCATGCATTTATAAAATGTAAGTGCTTTTGTTCTTATGGCAAAATATTAATGATCAAGTAGGAATACTCAAATTATATTTCATTGATATCCTTAAAATTTCTTTAACTTCGTCAGAAGTTTCTGATCAAGGAATAGTGAGTAGTTGATGGCAGGAGGTATGAAAAGAAAGATATGTGATATAAAATTAATTTGGAGGAATTAAAAATAGGATACTGGAAGTCTGGAGAAGGAGGACTAGGAAAATTGTGCCCATGTGTCTATCTCTCAGACGGTTCAGAACTTGGGCAGTGACTAGAGCTGTCATTTTTCTTCATCCTCTCAAACTCAGAAAACTCAGCATGTAACAACCATACATCTTTGCTGAGGACCTACTATGTAGTGGGTGCTGTTCTATATTAACATTTTAGCCTTTCCCAACCCTATTCTCCCTAATACCTCTTTTTTTTGCAAGGCTCTCCTAAGCATCTCCATGGTACTTGTGAGGTTCAAAACAGACCCAACTGCAATTGTCTATTTACTTGTCTATATCCTGTTCATCCTTCACTTACCGTGAGTTTGACGGCAGGGACTGAATCTTGATAACTTCATTTCCTAAGCCTCTAGATACTCATTAAATATTTGCTAAGTGGATGAACTGATAAGGAGAGCATGCTTTCCGTGTTTAGAGTAGCTTTCTTTAGGGCTGAGGTGGTGAATAGTTAAATAATTACTCAACAGTGTGGTTAGCCTAGGTTTGAACCAAAGGCTATGGAAGCACATAAGGGAAATTCTATCTGGAAGACACCTAGGTAGTTGATTTTCCAGGGCAGAAACCATCATTAACTTATCATTTTAAAAATTTCCATTATTTATGTATGCTTGTACAGTGCTTAATATATTAGCATAATAGTATGTTAACAAAATTTATAAGCATATAACAGTTAACACATATGGCAATGGATGCCAGTCACTGTCCTAGGTGCTCTACTTTTATTAACTCATAAATAAGTTTGGAGACCACTAACCTAAACATTGAAACAGCTACAAACGTTAAAGAAGTGAGAGAGAGAGAGAGAGAAGCAAACCACATACTTAGTTTGCTGGACACCTCCCGGGGAGACACCCAGGAACACAGACATAAAATGATGTGATACTGCAATTGTGAGGTGCTTTGGAGAATGGAGGTGGAGAGGATGACTGGGTCAGATACTCAATTCCAAAGGCAACCTTCCCTCTACAGGAAGTCTGATTCTCTATCCCTCTCCGATTTTATGGTATGAGCCACAACCCTGGGCTTCCTACTTCTGAATCTTATTTTCAAAGTTGATGACTTTGACTCAGAATCCTAGATTTTAAAAAATCAGATCTGGATTCCTGATGGCCTCTTTTGCTTGACAGCTTGGCTGATGACCTATACTCTCATCCTGATTAACACTACAAGGTGTTAAAAATCTCTCTTACTGCCTCTTTGCCCCCAGCCAAAATAGACAAATGGATAAAAATCCCAAGCTTTGTAGTTGGCCGAGTTTTAAAGTCAGCTTCTTCACTTAATAACAGTGTAATTTTAAACCAGTTAGTTATCTAATTTAGGATCAGTTTTGCCCTATTAATGTTGGGGATAAGATGAGAAAACTAATTCAGTGGGACAATGTACAAAAGGTCCTTGACACAGTAAATACACACGAAATGGTAGCTATGACTACAATTATTTCTTATTGTTCAGAAAGAATTTATCAAAAAGAACAAGATACATGAATCACATATTGTAACATATACAGCCTTTATGATAAAGGCATTTTGACTTACTTGATATAACTAAGATAATAAAAAAATTTTAAATAGACTTTATTTAAAAGTGGTTTTAGGTTTACAGAAAAATTGTACAGAAAGTGTCCCTTTTCCCACAAGCACAAAGCTTCTCTACTGACATCACCATTAGTGTGGTACATTTGTTACAACTGATGAACCAAAACTGATGTATTATTATTAACTAAAGTCCACAGTTTACATTAGGGTTCACTCTTTGTCTTGTAAAGTTTTACGGGTTTTGCCAAATGCCTAATGTCAGGTACCCACCATGACAGAATCATACAGAATAGTCTTACTGCCCCATAAATATAAATGGCCTGGACTATTTGAATTCTTCCATTCCCCACCTCCCTGCGACCCTGGTAACCACTGATTGGTTTTACTGTCTCTATTAGCTTTGCTTTTTCTAGAGTTTCATATAATTGGAATCATAGTTTGCAGACTTTTCAGGCGGGCTTCTTTCACTTAGCAATATGCATTTAAGGTTCCTCCATGTCCTTTCATAGCTTGATATTTTATTTCTTTTTATTGCTCAATAATATCCTATTGTATGGATGTACCACTCTTTGTTTATTCATTTACCTCCTGAAGGACATCATGGTTGCTTCCAGTTTTTGGTGATTATAAATAAAGCTGCTATAATATTCATGTGCAGGTTTTTGTGTGAACATCAGATTTCAACTCATTTGGGTAACTGCCTAAGGACACCACTGCTAGAAAGCTATGCTTAGCTTTGTAAGAAACTGCCAAACTGTCTTCCAAAGTGGCTGGCCCATTTTACATTCCCACGAACAATGAATGAGAGTTCCTGTTACTCTGCATCTTCATCAGCTTTTGGTGTCATTGCTGTTTTGGATTTTAGCCATTCTAATAGGTGTGAAGTAGCATCTCATTGTTGTTTAAATTTGAAATTCTCTAGTGACATATGATGTATAGCCTCTTTTCATATGTTTATTTTCCACCTGAATATCTTCTTTGGTGAAGTGTCTGTTCAGATCTTTTGCCCATTTTACAAATGGGCTTTTTTTTTAATTGTTGAGTTTTAAGTATTCTCTCTATATTGTATATACTAGTCTTTTATCAGATACATGTTTTGCAAGTATTTCCTCCCAAGTCTATGACTCGTATTTTCATTCTCTTAACTGTATCTATCGGAGAGCAGAAGTTTTTCATTTATTGAAGCCCAATTTAACAATTCTTTCTTTCATGGATCATGCTTTTGGTCTTGCCAAACCCAAGGTCACCCAGATTTTCTTCTATGTTAGCCTTTGCATTTTACATTTAAGTCCATAATCCATTTTGAACTAATATTTGTGAAAGGCATAAGGTTTGTGTCTGGGTTCATTTTTTGCATGTGGACACACAGTTTTTCCAGCACCATTTGATGAAAAGACTATCTTTTCTCCACTGAATTACCATCATTGAACACGTTTGTGTGGGTCCATTTCTGGGCTCTCTATGCTGTTCCATTGGTTTGTTTGTTTATTCTTTCACCAGTTCTGCAATATCTTGTTCACTGTAGCTTTATAGTAAGTCTTGAAGTTGGGTTGTGTCAGTGCTCAGACTTTGTCCTTCTTCAGTATTGTGTTGGCTATTCTGGGCCTTTTACCTTTCCATACAAAACTTTAGAATCAGTTTGCCAAGATCTACAAAATAAGTTGCTGGGATTTTGATTGGGACTACATTGAAACTATAGGTCAATTTGGGAAGAGCTGACATGTTAGTTAATATCGAGTCTGCCTATTCAAGAACATGGAATATCACTCCATTTATTTAGATCTTCGTAGTTTTCCTCAGATAGATCTTGTATATATTTGGTTAGATTTATTCCTAAATATTTCATTTTGGGGGAATGCTAATGTAAATGGAGTTGTGTCTTTAATTCAAGCTCTAATTTTTCATTGCAAGTATACAGGAAAGCAATTGCCTTTTGCATACTAATCCCGAATCCTGCAACTCTGCTATAATCACTTATTAGTTCCCGGAGTTTTTTGTCAATTCTTTGAGATTTACCATACAGACAGTCATATCGTCTGTAAACAAAGACAGTTTTATTTCTTCCTTCCCAATCTGTATACCTTTCATTTTCTTGTTTTATTGCATTAACTAGGACTTCTCTATGATGTTCAATAGAGTGGTAAGATGGGACATCCTTCTCTTGTTCTCAGTCTTAGGGGGAAAGCATCTAGCTTTTCACCATTAAGTATTATGTTAGCTGTAGGTTTTTGCAGTTTATTTTAATCAAGTTGCAGCAGTTCCCCTCTATTTCCAGCTTGCTAAGAAGCAGTTTTTTTTCTTTATCATGAATGGGTGTTGGATTTTGCCAAATGCTTTTTTCTGCATTTATTGATATGATCATATGATTTTTCTTTTTTAGCCTGTTGCTGCAATGAATAACATTAATTGATTTTGAATTTTGACTGGCTTTGCATTCCTAGTATAAATTCCACTTGGTCATGTGGTATACAATTCTTTTTATACATTATTGGATTCAATTTGCTAATATTTTGTTGAAGACTTTTACCTCTGTGTTCATAAGACATAACTGGTCTGCCATTTTCCTTCCTAGCATTTTTGTTTGGTTTTGGTATTAGGGCAATGTTAGCCTTATAGAATGAGTTAGGACATGATTCTCTGCTTCTATTTTCTGGAAGAGATTTACCTTTTAATGTCCAGGGGATAAATGTGATGACCCCTCTTTCATTTCTGATATCAGTAATTTTTGTCTTTTCTCTTTTTTTCCTGGTTAGCCTAGCTAGAGGTTTATCAATTTTATTGATCTTTTCAAAGCATCAGCTTTTGGTTTCACTGATTTTCTCTATTAACTCTTCAATAGGTAAATTGTTCTTCCCCTTTAACTTCTTTCAATATTGTTTCTGATTTTTCTGCAATTTGAATAAGATACACTTTGGCATAGATTCCCTGGTACTTACCCTGCCTGGTGTTCTCTGAGCTTCCTGGATCTGTGGTTTAGTGTCTGTCAATGATTTTGGAAAATTCTCAGGCAATATTACTTCACATATTTCTTCTACTTTTTCTTTCTTCTCTTTCCCATTATGCACATGTTTCATTTTTGTAATTGTCCCACAGTTCTTAGATATTCTCTTTCCATTTTGTAAGCCTTTTTGCTCTTTGGTTTTCAGTGTGGGAAGTTTCTATTGGCATATCTTCAAGATAATGGATTTTTTTCCTTGGCTGTGTGGGTCTACTGATGAGCCCAGCAAAGGCATTCTTCATTTCTGTGACAGTGTTTTTTATTTCTAGCATTTTAAAAATCCCTTCTTAGATTTTTCCCTCTTCCTGCTTACAGTGTCTATTTGTTCTTGCATGTTGCCCACTTTTTCGTATAGAGGCTATGTCATATTCATCAAAGTTGTTCTGAAATTCCTGTCTGATAATCCCAACATCTCTGCCTTCTCTAAGTCTGGTCTTGATGCTCGTTCTGCTTCTTCTGTGTTTTTTGCTTTTGGCCTGCCTTGTAATTTTTTTTGTTGTTGAAAACTGAACATGATGTACCAGGTAAAAGGAACCAAGATAAATAAGTCTTTAGTGAGAAGTTTTAGGTTTATCTAGTTAGGAGTTAGGCTCTGTTTATTGTTTGATGTCATTGTAGGTGTCAGAGGATAAAATTTCCTCTGATATCCTTCTTTTTGTCTCCCTTGCTGTCTTTGGGTTTCCTAGAGACTTCTTAAATAAGATCTGGGCGTTGCACTTCTTTCCATTGCAATTCCCTGTTGTTATACAGGAGCCCGATTGATATGGTGGTAAAGTACAGGGGAAGAGGAAGTATCTAAAATCCAATGATTATGGCTCCATATTTTAATGAGCGTTTGCCCCTGGGCTGCAACCTTCACAGTGCATCTTAGCTTTTTTTGTTTCCACCCCTTAGGTGAGACAGCAAGGTTAGAGAGGGCTGCATTTGAGTACTTTCCTTCTCCCATGTTGCAATGCTCCAATAGGACCCAGGCTGGAATTTTCTGGTAAAACAGTTTCTCTTGAGAGCAGGTATTTGTTAAGAACAGAACAATCTAGGTGTATTTTCAAATGGTTACTTTTCCCTGCTCCCTGCTGGAAGCACAAGGGGATTTTTCTCTAGTCTTCATAGTGTGAACCTGGTGGGGCTCCTAGAGGTAAAACTCGTGAAATGTGAGGGGCCCCAAGGCTGGGCCTCCAAAAGTTTCTATTTCTCAAGCTAGCCCACACAGTCTCCAGCAACTAGTCAATTACTCTTTAAGTATTCCTGCCCAGTCCTTGCTCCACTGGCAGTTTCTGCTCCCAGCGAGCTGTGATTCTCTGTATCCGCCTGCCTCTCTAGTTTTCAGGGCAGTGGTTTGCCCTGTGATGGTTCTAAGAAGACTTGCTGATATTTAGTTTCTTCAGCATTTTTCTTGGTTTGAAGACAGCAGTGATGAGTTCCAAACTCTTTACATTTTGCACTGGAAACCAGAAATGTGATAAAGGAGTTTTGAGCTAATGTTATAACTAATTATTAAAGTGCTATATTAATAATTAAGTCTCATAAGCAGCCCATGTGTAGCAGTTGGGCAGTTTGATGTAATTATGAATTCCAAAAATAGATATTGGGTTATGCTTGTAAACTGATCTGTTCATCTGGGCATGATTAAGTTATAATTGGGGCTTTGATTGGGCCACGTCAGTAGGGTGTTGAGCCCCACCCCTTGGTGGGTGGGGAATCGAAGATAAAAGGCACAGCAAAGGACAGTGTTGGAGCAGTTTTGATGTTGGAGTCCTGGTGAGGAAGGAGAGGAGGCCTCGGGATAGAGACGAGCCATTCGCCTGAGAGTTCATAGCTGGTCTTGTGGAGAGAAGCAAAGGCTAGAGAGCCTCATAGTCTACAGCTGACCTTGTGGAGGAACCAGAGTAGCTAAGCCCGGAGAGAAATGCAGCCCCAGGAAGAGAGGAACCCAAGAAGCCTGAACCCTGGCAAACGTCAGCAGCTGTCTTGCTCCAACACGTGGCAATGGACTTTGGTGAGGGAAGAAACTTACGCTTTATGGCCTGGTAACTGTGGACTTCTACCCCAAATAAGTACCCTTTATAAAAACCAGCCGATTTCTGGTATTTTGCATCAGCACCCCTTTGGCTGACTAATACACCATGTAATAACACTTTTACATAATCAAACCAAATTTTTATCGTTTTTTTCTTTATATAGTTTAGCATTCTAGTACCCAAAGCAATATCATTTGCCAACCATTTCCTTTGATTTGATGTATAGAGTTTAACAGTCTTAACAATAATGTAGCCTGGAAGTTAAAAATACTAGAATTCCTATGCAGCTGAACTCAACATGCTTCTGACCATTGCCCCACCCAAGTCACTTCCTGAGGGTCACTGCACTTCTACTTATCTACTTATCTACTGAGAAGCCCCCCAAAACCTGTTCTTTCAAAAAAAACTCTTTCCATTGAAAATCTATACTTGGGAACTAGAGGGACCATAACAAATGAAATGCTGTGTCATGAAGGCATTCTCTCATGTCTTGTCTCATGTCTTGCTCTCCCTCTCTCCTTCTCTCTCTCTCTGTTTTTTAACAATGTACAATCTGTCCTCTACTTCACTGTAGCAGACAGATTGCTTCCTGGACATATGGTTCACTTGTGGGATTCCTCATTTACCCACCTCCTCTGCATTTGGGCACCAAGCCAGGTTCAAGGAGTCCCTTGCTGTCAGCTCCTACAACTCATTCCCATCACTGCAAATAAGATGCTTAGCTTTGCCCCACTGTTTTAGTTTCCTAGGCTGCTCAAAGCAGATACCGTGAAATGGTTTGGCTTAAACAATGGGAATTTATTAGCTTATGGTTTGAGGAGAGGAAAATGTCCAAATCAAGACATCATCAAGGTGATGCTTTCTTCCCAAGACCCGCTGCTGGCAATCCTTGGCTCCTCTGCCACATGGCAAGGCACATGGTGGCATCTGCTGGTCTCTCCCTTCTCTTTGGGTTTTGTTGCTTTCAGTTTCTCGCTTCTGTGGCTTTGTCTCTCTTTGTCTGAATTTCATTCTCTTATAAAGGACTCCAGTAATAGGATTAAGACCCCTCCTATAGCAGTTTGATATTGTTTATGAATTCCAAAAAGAGATATTGGATTATGTTTGTAAACTGGTCTGTTCCTCTGGGCATATTAGATTGTATTGGGTTCAGAGGTTTCACTCTTTCTTGATTAAATTATATTTAGGGCTTTGATTGGGCCATGTCAGTGGGACATCGAGTCCCCATCTCCTTGGTGGGTAAGGACTAACAGAGAAAACGAAATGACAGAGGAGTTAGTTGGAGCTTCTGATACTAGAGTTTTGATCCTGGAGCCCGGGAAGTAAGCACACAGAGAAAGAGATACATGAGGAAAGAGAGAAGGCTCCATTAGACACAGCAGAGGCCCCGGGAAGAGAGATGAGCCTTTCACCTGACAGTCTATAGCTGGCCTTCTGGAGAGAGCAGAACAGCTGAGCCTGGAGAGAAATGAGCCCCGGGAGAGTGACAAGACTTGTCCCAGCCTGTGGCTGAGATTGGAAGAAGCTGGGATGACGGAGCCTTGGGAGGAGGAAGGCTGAACCCTCGTAGACATTGCCTGCCATCTTGCATCAACACGTGGCAACAGACTCTGGGTGAGAAAGTACCTCTTATGGTACCTTCACTTGGACTCTTTAGGGCCTTGTGACTGTAAGCTTTTACCCCAAATAAATACCCTTTGTAAAACCCAACCGGTTTCTGGTATTTTGCATCAGCACCCCTTTGGCTGACTAATACACCTCCTGACTGAGGTGGGTCACACTTTAACTGAAGTAGCCTCATCAAAAGGTGCTACTTACAATGGGTCCACATCCACAGGAATGGATTCGATTTCAGAACATGTTTTTCTGGGGCACATAGAGCTTCCAATCACCACACTCACCTTAGCATGTGCCATCATCTTGAAAAGCACCCACTGCTGGCTTTCTCTGATCTGCAGCTCTAATGTCCCCTCTGTCGTCCTCTCAGACTCACACCCACTCAAGCTCACTCTTCTTGACAACTTTCCATCAATTTTGTGGTTTGAGATTTTAGTTGTCTCCTAGTTTTGCCAAAAATAGATTTTAAATTAGTTTCTCATTCTCCTTGTGCTTTTGAATGATGTCCAGGAATAAACACATGTAAATACCAACTTTACATTGCTATCTTCAGTGGTGGCAGTCTATCATCCACATGTTTCTATACAATAGGGCTAACAGCTGCTTGTGCAAACCACTTACACATAATGTGTGTGCCCTTCTCTTTATCCTTATTCCTGAAAAAAATTTGGTGTTTCACAAACTCTTAGAAAGATAATCAAGAAAGAGGGACAGGGGACAGATGTGGCTCAAACGGTTGGGTTCCCGTCTCCCATATGGAGGGACCTGGGTTCAATCCCCGGGACCTCCTGGTAAAAAAAAAAAAAAAAA
>JAQZBX010017801.1:0-35217 GCA_029593785.1 Cabassous unicinctus | reverse complement strand
ATTCTAAACCCTAAATACACATTATAATATCAGAGAGCTTCTTTACGATACTGATGACACATCAGTACTGGTAACAGCCTGATATTATGTGTCCCTGATGCAATGTACTGGGACTTACTCAATATCACCTGTAGGATGCTCTACTTGACCTGAATCTAATAATGAGGAGACAGACTAACACAGAATTTAGGAACAGAGAGAAGAGGAGAATCTTCTAGATTGGAAGGTATTAAAGACATCCAAAAGCCCGATTGAAAAGTAAATGCACCTTGGATAGGAAAAATTTTATAGTTTTTAAGATATCATCCAAACTAGTACATCTTCAAATATGATGAGTGTCATTCCATCAGGAAAAGAGGTAAACACACAGATTGTCCCATGCAAACTAGAATATATTATCTCACAGTTATAAAGATATTTTTCAGAGAATAAGGGAAATATGAGGATTATACATTGAAAGACATTTATTGAATTATGCTAATTCTCTTTGGTGTGATAATGGTGTCATGGGTCTGTAGAAATATGTCCTTATTCTTGGGAGGTTTTCACTGAAGTATTTAGAGATAAAGCGTCATGATGTATTCAACCTTCTTTTGTCAAAAGAAAAGTGTGTGTGTAGAAAGAATGAGATGGTACTAGTGCAAAAATATATTAATAGTAAAATTAGAGTGTTATGGGTTTTCACTGATTTTCATTGTATTGTTCTTTCAGCTTTTCCATGGGTTTGAAATTCATCCCCCCCTAAAAATGTCAAATAGGAAAAAAAGAGGAAAACACAAATAGATAATAAGCATAATATATGTTTGTGGAAAAAACACTGATTCCTAACTCCCATCCCACAACCAGTGATTCTGATTTAATTGGTGTGGGATGTGATCAAGATAAATATATTTTAATAACACTCAAACAAGTTTGAGAACCACCAGCTTTTGACAATTAAATTCTTTACTGGTAAATTCTAAAGTACACCCTCCACTCCTCTCTTTTGCATTACAGGTCTGCAGATCTAACTACCTGATGGATATCTTAACCTGTAGAGCCTCCTCACACTTCAAATTTATAGTACCTCAAGACAAAATTATCATCTTTCTCTACCCTCCCCATTTCTTTCAAACAGTCCCTGTTCCTTGTTGTCTTATTTTTACTAATGGCACTAACTTTCTCCCAAGCACCTGAAATAAAATGCATCGAATCATTCTTTCCCTGCCCCCTTCATCCAATCAGAACCATATGCTGCCATTTCCTGCAGCCCATTGCCATCTTCTTAACCACTGTGCAATACCTCATTACTTTCTCATAGCCCCATTACATGGATTTCATGGTTGGTCTCTGCCTTCTAATAAATTCCCTTCTCCAATCCATCCTATACACTGCATTCAGAGGTAAGCTTCCAAAACCACCCTCAAATTTGTTCTTAAAAAAAACCCTTTCAATTATTCCTTAATAATTGACTTAATTTGAGCTAAAGTAAGTCCAAATTTTATTTCTGATTTTTAAAACTCTCCCTTTTCTTGTCCCAGATTAAAATTACAGGCTTATTTTCATTAGTATGATATGCTTACCTTTTATGTGAGTAAAAACCAGACCTGCTTTTGCATGATCCATGTCCATATTGAAATTGTTCTTTGCACATTAAATCCCCTCCTCTATAACTTTTTTTGAAACACTATCTTCAATGACAAGGGCACTCTTTCCTACGGAAAACACCTTGATGAATCCCCAGAAAACTTCATTTATATAAAATCTACTCTCCCATCTCTGCTGTTGGAAAACTGAGGTATTACCTAAGGGGACTCCTTGGGTAGAATAGCTAGTGTAAATTCTTCACGTTACTCTTTCCTGTATCTCTATTCCTAATTTCATTCACTCTTTATTTTTATTTATTTTTATTTTTTATCTCCCCCTCCCCCCACACCCGACAGCTCCCTCGTCTGTCTTCTCATCTTCTATGAGGCACCGGGAACCAAACTCAGGACCTCCCATGTGGGAGGTGAGTACCCAACCACTTGAGCCACTTCTGCTGATTGCATTGCCTGTTGGTTGTGGCAGCTGCTGCATCTGCTGGTTGCAACGTCTGCTCATTGAGGTGTCTGCTCCTCTTCTTTAGGAGGAACTGGTAACTGAACCTGGGACTGCCCATGTGGGAGGTGGGCGCCCAATTGCTTGAACTACATCCTCCCAAGAACATTCACTCTTTTCTGTTCATAGAGGTGAATGGGCTAGATTATTTCCTTGCAGTTTCACAAATTAACTTCTATTTTCCAGACTTCCTGGTCTGAACTTTCCAATATCAAAAAGATATTATCCTGGAAAAGTTATCCTTGAGCAACTTCTCAAACATCCACTCCACATGTACCTCAGAAGTCTGATGGATGTAAAACCTTTACCTCTCTTATATAATTTTCTTCATTTTATTTTAATAATTCCGTGTATCTCCCCTCTAACCTATAAAGGTATTGAGGATAGGGAATGCTGTATTCATTTCTATATCTTTTGCAATACTTAAAGCTAGAGTAGATTTGTTCAATAAATGTATGTTGAACTGAATTGTGCAAGTGTTTATCAGTGTTTAATACAGAACATTTTGCTGTGCTTTAAAGAAATTACAAAAAGGATTATGATATTTTTATTATTGCTTTTCAAAATTAAGTCAAATATTTTCATATGAATTCACATTCAGGTGAGTTATAGCTGAATTTTCTACTGATAAACTAGGGATTATAGGAAGAATAAGAATGATAGAAAATGTTGGGATGGCAGAATGGGAGGTTTATAGAAATTGACTAATAAATGAGAAACAAAGTTCCTTTTTATAGATTAAACTAGCTAGAAACTGATATTTTTAAACATTTAAATTGGCAAATTTACTGCAAAACTATGCAAAAAGTTGTAATTCTATCTTGTCCTTCTTATGACACAACCAAACCAAATGTTCTCTGTCATTTTTTATGCTTCTATAACCTTTGGATGAAATTACAGTACTACTCTAAAGTGAATTTGAAAAAAGAATATGTTTTCCCATATTTAATGCACTATATGAAAAAACGTGATTTGTAATGAATATCTGTATAATTTTAATTACATAAACACCTGCTAAGTACAAATGTATTATTGTGTTTCAATCCTTAATGCTGTGATTGCTTAAAAAATAAAGGGAAAGTAGAAAGAGAAATTCTGATGTTTTATGTCACAAGAAAAAGAAATATACAGTTTTCTATAAGATTTGGGGTCTGTAAAATATGCTATGTCATTTCTTTTGGCAGCAGAGCTATTCTTAACATCTGGCACTTCCATTCAAAACAAGAGTTGTTTTTCTTCTTTATCCTCTGAATGCATTTATGATTTAATTGTACAAGATGTCAAAAAAGGTAAAAAAAAAAATCATAGAGAACCCAAAATGCAAGGTAGGGAGGCACAAGAAATAGACCAGCAGGAAATCAATGATTAAAAACTCTTACTCTAATCATATTTTAGGTTATAAAAGGTAAGTTTTAATAAATAAATTTAAACCTCTGTTATAAAATTGAGCAAAAGTAAAAATATTTTATCTAAATAAATTTTTCAGGGAAACTAAAGTCTCTGGTATAAAAGGAATTTTAACAAAATTCATGCAAAGAATAATAAAATTCTTCCAAGAACATATTACTATTATTATTATATAAATAAAATATCAGTATATATTTTATTAAGTACATATTTCACCATACACCAAATTAATTCTATTTACTACTTAATCAGTTTTCTTTGGAAGATTTTCCCTGATGAGGTTTATACATATTTATTTCAGAGGAATAAATCCTTGAATTATGTAATATTTCTTTTCTCAAGTAAAAGTAATCTTTCAATAGTTGAAACTAATTTTTTATGCTTCATGCAAATAGTAGACATACAGTTTCTTTGGTTATCTACAAATGTTTTCCTTGAGTTATTTTATTAAATAGTATTTGTTCCTTGTTTTTACCATATTACAATTCCTTTAAGTAGTAAAGGATTTGGCATTGTAGTTGATTCTTTAAAATCGTTTTCCTAAATATTTACCATCTTATTTTTCCAATTTTTTCCTCAGTAAAATGAGGTCCTATATGTACACTTACTTCTATAAGATACTAAATAAAATTTCCCCTTTCATCACTTCCAAGTGTTCTAATTCTTGTCTTTTCAAGATGTTGCCTTCAGTTCTAAAATATATATCTGACTCCAGAATCATCAAGTTACTTAAAGCATCCATTTTAAATGCAGGGTTGTCTACAAACTAAGTTAATTATATTTGGAAAGATGTATTATTTAAATAAATAGAAAACACACCTCAAAGTTAGCCATTCCATTCATTCACATCCCTACCACCCACTAGTCAGCAAACCTGTTGTTTCTACTGTCAAAACAGTTCCAGACTCCAACCACTTCTCACCATCTCTTCCGTAACACATCTAGTGAATCGTTTCTCATCTGAATTATTACCAGGGTCTCTTAAGTGGTTTCCTGTTTCTATCCTTGCTTCCTATAGTTTATTATCAGCCTACTTGAAAAATATAGCTCAAAATCCTTTCCATTATTCCCATTTCACTCAGGGTTAACGCCAAAGCCTTGACAATGACTCAAACGCTTATGCATGTGCTGGCTACAATTGCCTCTAAGATTTCATACCTCACCAATCTTCCCCTCATTCTTTGTATTTCAGCCACACTAGATTCCGTGCTCATCCAGAAGCATATCAGATTTGCTTCCTCCTAAATACTTTTACATATAGAACAGTGCAAAAATGTTTTCTTTCTCATCAGGCTCCCAGGAAATTTATGAGTATCACCCTGCCTTTTCTCACATTTGGTCAACAAATGTCTATTGACCTTCTGCTATTTTTCAACTACTTTGCTCAGTTTACTAAATAAAAATATACCAAACAGGGCACAGTCTAGAGGAGGTGACAAGTGCTGTAAATAAGCACAGTGCTATTAACCCAGAAAAGAATGTGGCAGTACATATTGGAGAAACCCAAGAGTGCCAGGTTTCAGGCAGAAAAAAATGACATATGCAAAGGCACAGAAGTAGTAAAGGATGTAATCCATTTGGAGAACTGCAAGTAGGGTATTGATAAGGCTTAAAAGAAAGGCAAGGGGGAGAAAACAAAAGGGTTTACATATATTCATTTATTCATGCATTAATCTGATGATTTTTATATGTCACATTGTACTAGGCTCTTGAGACACTCTAGTGAACAAAAAAAAAAGATATGGGTTTTGTACACACAGTGCTTAAAAATCTGGTAGAATAGGTGGATAATATGGCACATACTTTGAAGGGGGAACATCAAGGTGTTAAGTGAGTGCCCAGAAGTAGGTAAATAAGTAAGACTTGGAAAATTAGTGGACACTTCCCCAAAAAAGTTAACAGCAAAGGGGAAATCTGATGTCTACACAGGCAGATACAGGAGGTGGCTAGTGGGGGCAGTGCCCTAGAATGAGGCTATAATGCATGCAGACATTTGGAGGTAAGTCAGGTTTGGGGAATTAAAATGTGTTATGTATGTTCGATGCTTAGAGAGTTACTAGAAGAGACAAACGGTGAGAAATGATAACTGGAGCAGTAAGCAGGTACTAGGTCATGTTGCCTTGTGTACCTGATGGAGAGTTTAGACATTTTCCTTAGGTCATTGAGAAACCATTTAAATGTTTGATGTGGGAAAGGGAAAGATGGTGGAAGCAAGTTTTCACTTATAAAGAATCACCCTTACTGCAGAATGAAGAATGGTGGAAGCTGAGGGCAGGAAGGCTACATAAAAGCTGCCACTCCTATCTAGTTAAGAAATGATAGTGATTTTCACTAAAATAATAGCAGCCAATATGAAGAAAGATGAGCAAATTTAAAGGCTCTTTCTGGGAAAGAATTGTCAGATTTTTTCATTGATGTGATGTGTGGAGTAGAAAGGCAGAAGGCTAAATCACAGATCACATAATTTAACATTATATTCTTAAATCTTTGGATATTGCAGGTGAAAAAATGCTTTCTCATCACTGTTAATTTGTATTTCTTGGATTACTAACAAGGTTAAATTTTTCACGTTTATTATTCCTCTTCTGTGAGTTATTGATTCATTGTTTTTGCCAATTTTTATAAGGTGTTTTTTTTCTAATTAATTTGTGTAATCATCTTTAAGTTTTATACATGATTTTTGGCTATCATCAACAGAGAAAATATTTTCCAATTTATTGTTTATCTTTCAATTTATTATCAATCCAACAGAATCTCTGTTTATATATTTTACAAATGTGCCCAACATTTCCATTCCTACCACCACCACAACCCTGGCCATTATTACCTCACTCTTAACTCGTTGACCTGGTCTCCCGATCAATCTCCCAACACCAGTATCCTTTCTTACTGGATTTTTCACTACCATGGTTCATCCTCCTAAAGCTTTTGCTTTATTGTCACTTCCTCTCCCTAAAAAAATTCAATGACACCTTATCATCAGCAATGCAAAACCCCAAGATTCTCTACAATCCTTCCAAATTCTTGTTCCACTAATAACTTGCCCAATACAAATACTGGGAACCATAGAGCCTGAACTATGGACTGTCCTCCAAACACCCATTGATACATTTTTTATTTGGTAAGCCTTTAGTTTACAGCTGTCATGTGCCAGTGTGCCAGGTAATGCTAAGACAAATAAGGTTTGCACATACTCACAGGATAATCAGAAAGCCCTAGAAGTCATCCAACAATTGCTGTAGAATGTACTGAGAACTGTGAGGCACCAAAGATGAGGTGGGTAAATGGAGAAGTGGTAAGAGATTATCACAAAAATGTATAACATTTTCAAAATCAAATGGCACCTTAGTTTAGCAATAATTTAGCAAGAAAATAAATATAAACGAGAGGATTTTCTACACATTTAGTACAAGGGGAAATAGTTGTGCTGCATGTTTGATTTTTGTGATATGACCCTAATTAAAAATCCCTGTGGAGTTAGGATTTAAAAGGAATCAAGTTCACAGCAGTATGGGTTAGTAATTCTGCAGTTACTTTCTGTATAGTTTTAGGATTGAGCAAATTAGTAAATATATTGAGAAAAAATGAAAGCTAGATTTCTGCATTTTGGAGAAAGGAGTTATAAGTATGAAAAGGGAGAAGACAAGAATGAACCTTGTAATAAATTGAAATGGGAAGTATCAATTTGAGAGCATAGTTTTAATACAGAGATAAAAAGAGCAAAAAAATAACTAGAAATAAGATGACATAGATGTAGATATATGGGCATTATATTTTGTAGCTCTTTCTACTGAAGAGGCCTACAAGTAAAGATACCTCTGTAGCAATAAACACATTTAGCCCACAAATATAGGTTTTTTTCATACCATACCCCACTAAAAGACATTGGAACACTGTAGCAGTTTGGCAGATAGTGGATTATGCTTGTAAACTGGTCTGTTCATCTGGGCTTGATTAAGTTATGATTAAGGATTCAATTGGGCCATGTCAATAAGGTGTTGAGCCCTGCCCTTTGGTGGGTGGGGTCTCAAAGATAAAAGGCATGGCAAAGGACAGAGTTGGAGTTTTGAAGTTGGAGTTCTAATGCTGAATTTTAATGCTGGAGCCTGGGGATGTAAGCACACAGAGGAGCTTGGTTGTGAGGAAGGAGAGAAGGCCCCAGGAAAAGAGACAGAGCTGTTCTCCCAAGAGTTCATAGCTGGCCTTGTGGAGAGAGGCAAAGCCTAGAGACCCTCATAGTCTACAGCTGACCTTGTGGAGGAAACAGAGGAGCTGAGCCTGGAGAGAAACAGAGCTTCAGGAAAAGAGGAACCCATGAAGCCTGAACCCTTGCAAATGTCGGCAGCCATCTTGCTCCAACATGTGGCAATAGACTTTGGTGAGGGAAGTAACTAACACTAATGACCTGGTAACCGTAAGCCACCCCAAATAAATACCCTTTATAAATACCAACAGATTTCTGGTATTTTGCATCAGCACCCCTTTGGCTGACTAATAAGATACCTTAGAGAAATGGCTGAATCCAGAGTAGGGACAGAAAAAGTACAAAATGAGTCTGTTGTGAAGGAGAATGAGGCCTTTTCAAAAAGACACTGGAGCCAGTTTCAAGAATCTCTCACTGGGCCAAATTTCATGAAACCTGGGACAAGTTTCAAAAACTGAATAATGGGAGCAAAAAAAAAACCTTCATGAAATAAAATAAGAATCTATGAGTCTAAAAAAGAAAGAAAGAAGGAATAATGGAGTTTTAAAAAAAATCATTTCACAGTCATCACTGAAATTGCTGATTTAGCTATGAATTTAGGAATTTGAATAAGATATTGTTCAGAATGGAAATATAACAACTGTACAGTGGATGAATCTAGCAAAATAACCAAGTGATTACAACTGTTATCACCAGTAATAGGACAAACCAATAAACCTGCTGATATGATGCGCTAAGAAAGACAGCATCACTTCTGTGGTATTCCTGCCAAAAATATAGAACCAGGATCTAACCACAGTGAAACATCAAACAAACTTAAATTCAATAACTTTCTGAAAATAACTGCCTTGAACACTTCAAAACTGTCAAGGTCAAGAACGAAAATAAGTCTGAAGAAATGTTGCAGATTAAAGGAGACTGAAGAGACATGAGAATTAAATTCATTAAATCCAGATCAGGAAGAAAGTTACAGAAGACACTATTAGAACAATTGGCAACATTTGAATATGAATTATGGATTAAGTAACAGTATTGTAATCTGTATTATATTTCATGATTTTGACCATTGTACTGTGTCCTTTTTTAAAGGAAATACACACTACATAATGGGAAATAATGTATGCAAATTATTTGAGGGGGTAAAGAGAGAGGTGGGGAGAGAAATCCACTCTTAAAAGATATAATGCTAACTATGGGGCTTTAGGATTGAATGGTGCCTTAGAGTGTCTCTAATAATCGAAATCAATCATGTACAAATGAAAAATCTAAAACCAGATAGAATGGCTAATCTCAGATCCTTTGGCTAATCGGAAAATGATCTGTTATTTGGATATCTGGATCATGTAGTTGAACTATCTTTGGAACCTTTGATTTGTCGTGTTCTTGATTGCTTAAAAAGTAAAATAACTGTTTTACTTTAGTGATTTTCTGATTAAGAGGCAAGGATTTAAGTGTATCCAAACCCTTTGCTAATAAACAATATATAATGGTCCTCAATATTACATGCTTACAAAATTATTAAATTCTGTCTAAAAATTATGCTCTATAAATGTTCTTTCATGAATTTCTAATATAGAAGAGCATCTAAAATGTATTTTGTCTGGCTGATTGAATTACATATCCAGAATTATTGTAGGCATTTTAATCATTGCTCAAATATTTGACATGGATATTTTAAATCGGTGTGAGTAAAGGTATACTAGTTCTTTAGTTCCTGTTCAATTTATCTAAGAATAGTTTTAGTATCATAAAATTTATAGGAACATTTAAAAGAGAACATAAGGATTAGAATGTTAAACTACACTGAAGATTATTATTCTTACCAGGTATTCCATTCAGTAAAGTCCTACAGTGAGTGACAGTGACAGTGGCAGAGATATGAAACTAATGGTCATGCCATTAACCAGTGGGTCTTTTCTAATGTGAAATCATATAAAGTTAAACTCAATCCATAATACCATGGTGAAAATAGCATTACTAAAGCTTAGCAATTATTAGCGTTATAAATGTGTTTGGCATAAGGTGAACATTTTCTGTTTAGTGTTTATAAAATAACATTTTAGCCTATCACAAGAAAGTCCAAAATTTAACCAGAATTTATGAGTGCATTTATATGGGATCCTGTTCTTAATACTGAATTTCAAGATGATCGCATCACATCACATCACATCATCAAATAAAATATTTAAATGGCAAGTAAGCACATGAGAAGACACTAAACTTCATTGGTCATTACAGAAATGTAAACTAAAGCCAACATGGGGTACCATTATATGCCTGCTAGAATGAGCAAAATTTAAAAGACAGGCAAAATCAAATGGTGACAAGGATGCTGAGCAACTGATACTCTCATACATCTATTGTAGGATTGCAAAACAGGAGAAGCATTTTTAAAAGCAGTATATAAAAAAGTAAGCATTACCTACTATATGAGTCAACAATTACATTCCTAGATATTTATCCAAGAGGATTGAAAAGATAATGTTCACACAAATACTTGTGTTTGAATTTTCACAGCAACTTTGTTCATAATAATAAAAAACTGGAAACAAATACCCATCATCACTACTGAATGGATAAGCAAACGGTGGTACATCCGTACTGTAGAATCCAATCCAGCCATAAGAAGAAAGGAACTAGCTAGACACTGTATAACATGGGTGAATCTCACAAGCATTTTGTTAAGTGAAAGAAATCCAAAAGAAAGACTAGCTACTATATATCTTAAGTTTCCTAGGGCTGCCTTAACAAAGTACCAAAACTGGATAGCTTAAAACAACAGAAATTTTATGTCTCACAGGTCAGGAGAGCAGAAGTCTGACACCAATGTGCCTGCAGGGCTACACTTCCTCTTAAACATGTAGGGGAGAATCTCTCATGCCTCTTCTAGCTTCTGGTGGTTTACTGACAATCCATGGTGTCCTCTGCTTCAGTGGTCACATGGCGTTCTAGCCCAAATCTCAATCTTCTTATGAGAAAACCAGTCATACTGTATAAGGACTCACAACTAATCCAGTTTGGGATCATTTTAGTTTAACTAATTCCATCTGAAATGACCCTATCCAATAAGATCTCATTCCAAGGTACTGGGGATTAGGACTTCAACATCCCTATTTTGAGGGACACAATTTAATCCATAAAACAAACAAAAAAAAAATTCCATTTAAATGATTTTTAAAGGTGAAATTATAGCAATTTACTTTAAATAGTGTTGAGCCAAATGTCAAATATTTAGAATATATAATGGAAGGAAAGCCTCCATTGATAAGATCAATAGAAGACATTTGTTTTTAAAATTCCTAGGAAGTAACTAAAGATATATGCAATAACTATAGGAAGAAAGTGATAAACACTACTGCGGAACACAAAAGAAGACATATTTAACAAATAGAAATGGATATATTGTTCTTGGTTAGCAAAAGCCAACATCATAAAGACTTAAATTCACATTAAATTAATTTAATGACACCTTGATATTCCAAAGTTTAATGTGATCTCATTATATTTTAAGGGATAAAATGATAGTCACACTGATCCTAAATTTTATATGGAAAAATAGCCAGAAAATTTCAGAAAAAGAAGAGTATTGAGGGAGAATTAGATATCCCAATATTAAGTCATACTATAAAACTAACACAAATTTAAAATGCTGGTAACAACAGCTCTCTGATTATACATATAAAATAAAATAGAAAGTCTATATTTAGACACAAATATGTGCAAGAATTTAGTATATCAAAAAAATTCATATTTCAAATCAGGGTAAAATACAGTGAATGGATGGAACAACTGACATCTGCCTATATATATATATATATATATATATATGTGTGTGTATATATATATCCTTGCATCAAAACTTATAATTGTGGAATCATAATTATAAGTTATAATTTCCCATAATTATATAATTATATTATGGGAAATTATTCTATAGATATAATAAAAAATGAGCAAAATATAAAAAGCATTCATTGCACCATTGAAAATAACTTAAGGCTAGAAACAATAGATGATCCATTGATAGAGAAATGGTAATAGAAATTGCAGTACATTTATTTAATGGGATACTACAAGAGTATTAAAAAAAAAAAAACAAGAAAATTCCTAATGTATGGAAAGGGAATGATTGCCAAGGTAAACTGTTACATGACTCAAGCAAGTTACCAAACTTGTATTATATGCTACCATCTGTGTAAAACAATCACTAACATTTGGGGAAAATTGAATAATAAGGACACAGAGACAAGAGAGACAATTTCGTTATATTTCAATATATATCATATATTGAATCAAGAAAAACTTTTGGACTTAGAATTTTGTACCATGTGAATATATAACTTATTTTAAAAATAAATAGAATTTTAAAACATGCGATTGTGTAATCTATTTAAAATTAAAAAGGGCTTAAATTATGAAATAGTAAAATAAAAGGGTAAACGATCTCAATTTATTGCTTTTATCATACTTATCACAAAATGATTCAATTGCAGAGACTCTGTATATTTGGCTACACACACCAAGCAATACTATAGGGTCAAAAATGGATTACAGAACTGATGGACATAAAGTACTTGGCAAAATGCTTGGCATGTAATAGGAGGTCAATAAATGTTTCATCCTCAGCATAGTACTTCACTGTTCTTGACAGTAGCTGCTTTATTCCTGAAATACAGGCATGCACACTTTGGTAGAAGGCAAGATGATTTGAGGTTGCACGTAAGGGAATAATATGTGGAACAAAGAAAATTATATAGCATTCACTCACAGTGTGATCCCCTGTGTCAAGCTATGTCAAGTTTGGCCTTTGTTTTTAGCATAGCTCTAACACCTGCTAATCTCCCTTAAGCTCAGGACTTTTGAAATGGTGTATAGCTAGAACTTAATAGATGAATTTTGCTTACCATGCATGTCTATTTTACTCTTACCTCATAATGAAGAGAAGTGATATCAGCTCTCCAGTCATAGAACTGATTTTTATAAGTTTACTTAAGCAAAACGTTGGGTCAATTAACAACAAATACTAAGTAACCGACAGTTCAGGTAGATACAGAGATATGTCATAATCACAGAAGTTTACTTAAAGTTTTACAGAAAACTTATTCTTGAAAAATTTTACTTCTCCAATAAAGGCTTTCCAAACCACTCTGGAATTATCTCCCTTTTTGATTAATTATTAAATTCACTGCCTATATTTTTCACTTATTCCATCAATCACATGCTATCTACATTGCTTTTAAACTCTTTGGTATTCATTTAACAAGAATTTATTGAGGAACTATTCTGTGCTAGGCATTGTGTTGGGGCTGAATGCACAGTGGTTAATAATGTTTACATCAATGAAAAATAAATTTTTGAAGAATGACTTTGTGATATATAGTATACCTGAGGGGACCTATATCTCGCTAAGAAACAATACTAAAAAGACAAGTCTTATGCATTTTTTACAACTGTTCACCATAATCGGATCTGGTTAGCCATGCAGCCTTGAGTCATTGATCTATATGCAACCCATCATTGCACAAATAAATTTCTCAGGGAGATGCATTCTAGCTGAAAAGATAAACAATAAACCATAGGCAAAGTAAGTAAATCATGTATTTTGTTATATAATGAATACATAAAACAAGATAACAGAAATCAGGAATGGGAGTAGAAGAAGGGAAAGTTGAATTTTAAATAGAGTGATCTAAATTATTTACATTTATAAGTTCTGCGTCAAATTCTTGGTTATCTTTTCTATCACCAAAATTATGCGTACCGATGCTTTTTATTTTGTTATGTGGTTAGCAATGAGAAGATGAAGTAGTTGCTGTGCCTGAGATGAGATTTCAGCATTTTCTAAAGGAAATTCATATCTGAAGTATAAGTACTAGACATCTTAAGTACAGAAACCTAGTCATTGCAAAGTCACTGGTCCTGGAAGCACTTAGTGAAAGTTTTATTGTTTACTGTAAAGAGTAGCTCCTCTTTACCAACAACCCACTCACATTCCAGAGAAAAATGACATCCTTCTGAAACTTCAAATACAGGCATGCAGACTGTAGAAGGCATTGCCTATGACCAAAGCCTTATACATAATGCGGGATGTGACTGTGAATAATGTGGCTGGTTTCCCATGCATTAACACATTTTCCTGCAGACATTGACACATTTTAGATTAATGGTACCATGAGATAGTTGCAATATCTATGTTTCCCACAAGCTCATAAGTAATCTTGAAGTAGTTAAATGATTCCAACTCTTTTCTTCTTCCTTCCTTCCTTTCTTCTTTCCTTCCTTCCTATTTCTTTCTTTTTCTCTTTTTTCCTTCTTTCATTCTTCCTTTCTTCCTTTCCTTCTTTTTCATGCCTTTCTCCTGTCTTTGTTCTCCAAAGTCAGAAAGATGTTTCTTCCCTGTAAAATCATTGCGGAATTTTCAGTAATATAAAATGATTTTACCGTTATGCTATATAAAGTCCTGAAAAAGAAGTTTTAAAAATTCAGATTATTAGATGGCTAGTTCAAATCTTTTACTTGTCCAGCAAATTTCCTCTAAAAGTATTATTTTGGGTAATGAAAAATTGTCCCTTTTTCTTGAGTTATATATCCAAATCCAGACACCTTTCTGTGGCCTCACCGTTCTCTATGAAAACAGGACACTAATAACATGATGATTACATATCTTTAAAAGCCACATTGCAGACAAATGGACAGTGTGGTCCTCCTCGCCAGCAGATAGTACTGTGGGACTGACCCCTTTCCATTGTCTGTTGATTGACAGCTTTGTGCTCTTCCATGGCTATTTGGGATAATCATGTGGAAAATCACTACAAATGATGCATGTTTAATCGAGGGACTACCAGGATTCCTGTGTCTCTTTAGGCTAGCTTGGAGGAAACCTAAGCTGACTCTGGAATAAAACCAGCAGCCAGTACCAAAATAGATAGCAGATAAATCTCCTGTGGATATATATTTTGAATACAATTATCATGAATACAAAACAGTCGAAAAGATTTTAATTTCAACACAATCACTGTTTACAATGAATTTAAAATATCCATTAATAAAGAACATTTTTTCAAATACCAAGTAAAAGAGTCAACCAATTAATTTGAACTATTTAATGGCATAAAAAAATTAGAAGAATTGCCACAGTTTTACAAATCCAGCTTTTAGAGCACTAGAACAAATTTCTTTGGGTACAGTAACATAGAAATTCATGGATAAATTTTCAAATGTAATAAAATATGGTGGACTTTTCTATAATAAATATAGGCATCATATCACTTGAAGAATTTGTTGAAAATTGCTTTATTTTGATTCTCGATATTTCTAAAAGTTAAATGGAAGCTTTTTGTCTGGTTTGACACTATTTTTCCCATAGCAGAGCAAACTTCAAGAAATCTGGGTGAATGATTAGACATCATAATTTTTTCCCACACATCAGGTATAAATGATTAAACTATCTTCATGAATATGAGATTATGCTTGCAAAATAAACTAATTTAAATGTGTATACAATTACTTGTAATCTGGAAACGAAGTACATGTTGTTCATGAACTGTAATTATTTGCTCTTACTCATGGAGATTTTTGTGGGATAACTTTGATGGCTCCTATTAGAACAGTTCATGAATTGCTACTTCTCAAACGTGTCTGTTTTTATAGCAGCATAGCAAAATATCTTCTGACATTCTTAAAAAATTCAAGGTTTTGAAATCTATTTGCTCTCATCACAGCCTGCAGAAACTTAATTTTAGAGGCAATTAGGAGAAATTTTACTCAGTCATAGATATTATATTAACTTAGGAAGCATGATGTGTTTTTCATAATTCTGTCATTCTTTACCTCTCCAATAATAAAGACCTCCAGCCAACTAGTAATGGGTTTCTTTTAATACTAATATTTCAACTTTTTAGCTTTTCTGAGAGAAGTTTCTCTACTGATAATCTCATTTAAAACGTAATTGTTGCACACAAATATTTATTTCCTTGAGCTATTAAGTTTTCATGAGAGGCTTATAGAATCTATTGTTTCATGGACCATAAATAAACTCCCAATCCACCACTTCAGCACATTTCTAATTGTAATACACCATGTAATGTTATAGGCCATAATACAGATGTTTTCTGTTATTGTAAGGTGGCAGACAGTGACATTGAAATGTGTGCTTGAATTAGAGAGATAGTGTGAACTAAATCATGAGTCTTAATGTAATAGTATTTTTTAAAATCAAGAAACTCAAATTTATTCAGCTGTGTTTGACCTCCAAAAAAGCTGTTACATTTGAATTCTTAAGAATAATAACCCAGTGAATCCATGCCCTGATTTCCCTGAATGAAATATGCATTTAAAAAAAAAATGCTTCTCTGAATCATGCTCCACTGTGCATCTTCTCTAAAGAGATTTGACTCTTGATACTAAATATTCTGTTCATATGGAAAGTCCTTCAGTTACATTCCTTGGGCTTATGGTAAAACAATGCTACCCTAGACTGTCAATGTAATAAAACCAGGATCTGATTTTTTATTTCAGTATATAATTGTGGTTGTTTTTATGAGGAATAGATTAATCCTAAGTACGGAGGTAGGTATCAGAACTCAAAATGTATGATGCACAATTTTGTTTCTGATCTAATATTTTCTTTGGAGAGGAAAGTTGCTAAGATAGCCGTTTCCTCCCTATAGAACAAGTGCTATATGTTAATAACCCATACTTTGGAGGCTAGAGAAAAAAACAGTCTTGCTTCAAGGCTATAATATCCCAGCTATTAATTTTCAGCCAAAACTAAAATGTCTCAAAGGAAAAAACTATATGGAATATTAAGCAGTCTAAAGAGATACTACTTCCTTTTTTTTTTTTCAAATGAAACAAACATCATGTTGAAAACATCATTATTATGTTATTAGATACAAGGCAATATGCTGAGTACTTTGTAGTTTTTGCTTTTCTGAATCTTCCTTAAAACAACACAATAAAATGCCAGCTAACATTTATTGAACACTCACTTAAGTGCTTTATTTTAATTTTTTATTTAATCCTCAAATAAGCTTATGAAAGCAGCACTATTATTATTCTCATTCGACTGGTGAGAAAAACTGAATGGTGACATACTATTTCAAAGATCTCTGTGGTAGTTTGCTGTTGTTGATAACAAATACCACAAATTTAAGGGCCAGTAACAATACCCATTTATTAGCTCACAGTTCTGTAGGTCAGAAGTTCCATCATAGCATGACTGGATTCTCTGATCAGGCTCTTATAAAGCTAAAATCTAGATGCCAGGGAGACCAAGTGCTTTTCTAGAGGTTATGGGGTGAAATCCACTTCCAACCTTATTCAGGTTATTGGCAGAATTTAGCTCCTTATGTCAGCCAGAGGCAGCTCTAGCTCCTACAGACTACTCACATTCCATTCCACCTGACCCCCTCCACCATCAAAACAAACAATGGAGACAATCTCACCTATTGAATCCCTCTCATACATCAAAACCATTTTACCAGGAAGAGCTTTGCCCTACTTCAGGCTCAGGAGATTGTGTCTGGTTTACAAAGAATATTCTCTCTCTCTTAAAGGCAACTGCAATATACTGTAACCTGATTGTGGGAGTGATATCCCATCATATTAATCTTGAGGGACAACTTGGAATTCTGCCTAGGACAATGTCATATTCAGTGGGGAGCAGACATTTCAAGCTACAGTCTCAGTTTTCAAAGCCCTAATTTAGCCATTTCTCAATTCTACATGAGGCTAGATTGGGTGCCTAAAGGTTTTCCACAGTTGTCTCAAAGTTGGGTGGAAAAGAGTAGAGTGGATTTTTTTCACCCCGAGCAGCTCTGATTTTAATGCCGCTTTTACAAGTTGTGTTTATAAATATGTTTTCATTTGAAGAAAAACTCAACAGTTAATAATTTTTTTTGAAATGTAGTATATATTATGGTCTCTTCCAGGGTTAATATTTATGAATTTAGTCATGAAACTGTGTAGATATATGTGTTCCTTTGCATGTTCAGATTAATTTTGAGAAACAATTTTCATATAGTGTAATACTCAGATTTTACAAGTACAACTTGATAAGTTTTGTCAACCCAAAGGATCCTTTCATTGATCCAAACATTCCCTCTAACTCTTCCCAGTAAGTATTTTTACCCCTATATAGAGGCAGCCACTGTTCCAATTTCTATTGCCATACTTTAGTTTTTCCTGTTCTAGAAATTCATGTAAATGAAATCCTCAGTATGTGCTCTTTAGTGTATGGCTTCTTTTTCTCTGAATATTTTTGAGATTCATCCATGTTGTTGCATTAGTCAGTGGTTCATTCCTTTATATTGCTAAGTGGAATTCCATTGTATGATATGCCACACTGTTTATCCATTCTCCAGTTGCTGGATATTTAGATTATCAGGCTTGGCCTACCATGAATAAAGAGGCTGTGGATATTTGTGAATGTCTTTTTGTGGTGATATTCATGTCTCTTGGGTAAATATATAGGATTGAAATTGCAGGATCATAGAGTAGATGGATTTTCAAATTTATTTGACAATTACCAAATAGTTTTCCAAAAGAATTACTACCATTTTATATTTTCACCAACAGTGTATGAGAAGTCCAGTTCCTCCACATCCTTGCTAAACTTGTTAGGATCAGTCTTTTCTAATTTAAGCCTTCCAAGACTGTGTGCAATTATAACTCATGGCAGTTTTAATTGCATTTCCCTGATAACTAAATGTAGTAGATTGAATTATGTGCCCTGGGGGGGTAGGGGTAGGGAAACAAATTCTTAATCTTAATCCATTCTGGTGGGTGTGAATAGGACCTTTGGAAGATGTTATAGTGTGGAGACATTGAATGAGGTTGGGTCTCAGTCCTATTACTTGAGGCTCTAGGAAGAAGAAAGCCACATTAAGGAGCAGAATCTGGAAGTCAACAGAGTCTAGAACAGAAAGGAGGTGACCTTGCCATGTGACGGAAAATCCAAGGAACCCCCAAAATCGACAGCCAGCCAGAAGATGTCGATTCCCAGAGGAAACAAGCTTTCTAGCCTCTGAAAACATGAATCAATAAATCCCTGTTATTATCCAATGCATTCTATGATGTTTGTCTCAGGAGCCAGGAAGCTAGACACTAATGAAAAGACCCACTTTTCATGTGCTCATTGATCATTTCTATATCTTCCACTGTGCAGTTTTGGTTTGACTTTCGTTCACTTTTTAACTGCTTTTTTTTTTTAATTAGTGAATTTTACTACTTCTTTATATATTTTGGATAAAAGTTCTATACCACACATATGTTTTAGTAATACTACTTCCTTCCATAGCTTAGCTATTTGTTTTCTTAATTGTTTTTGGTTTAATAAACAGAAATTTTAATTTTAACAAAGACTAATTTATCATTCTTTCTTTATACTCTTTGCTTTCTATGTCCTTATCTTTGTACACCCCAAATTACAAATTTATACTCTGTTATTTTCTAGAAATTTTATGGTCTTAACTTTCATGTTGATATTTAAAATCCATCTTTATTAATTTTTCTGTATGATATATCATAAACGTCAAGGTTCTTTTTTACCTTTCATGGGAATCTCCAATTATTTTAAAACCATTTGTTGAAATTTTTATCTTTCCCCCAATCAATTGTTTAGATATATATTTTTAATTTCTGGACTCTCTACTCCATTCCATAAATCTATTTTATTGATTATTATAATTTTATGAAAAATCTTGAATACAAGTAGTGTAAGTCCTTGAATGAACTATTTTTCAAGACTGCATGAGAAATTCTAGCTTCTGTATATTTCCATAAATATTTAAACTCAACTTGGCAATATCTTAAAATAAAGCCTACTAGAATTTTGAATGGAATTGAGGAAAATCGATAGTGAATTGTTTTGGGAAACAATGGAAATTTAACAATTTTGAGTCTTCCAATCCATGAACACGATATAACTCTTTATTCCTTAAATTCTTTTATTATTACTCTGAACAATTTTTCATTTAGCTTTCAGTGTAGAAATTAGGACTTTTGTTTTATATATGTGTGTGTGTGTGTTTATATATTTTGATGCTATAATAAAGAGTATTGTATTGTAAATTTTATTTTCCAATTATTCATAGCTAGTGTATAGACATACAATTGATTTTGTATCTTGACCTTGAATCCCTTGATCTTGGTGAATTCACTTACTATTCTAGCAGTTTTGAAAGGAAATGTTTTAGGAAATTCTATGCACAGTTATGTTATCTATTATTAAATACAGTATTGTTCCTCCATTTCCAATCTTTATGCCTTTTATAATTTTTCTACTTCCATATTGAAGATTGGAGAGCACACATGTTTACTTTGTTACTGATCTTTGGGGAAAAGAATTCAGTTTCTTACCATAAAATATAATATTAGTTGTTAATTTTTCGTAGACATCTTTTTTTAAGTTGAAGTTCCCTTCTATTCCTAGTTTGCTGGGAGTATTTTTCATTAATCATGATTGTAGGTTGAATTTTCTTAATTATTTTTCTGCATTTATTGAGATGATCATATGATTTTTCTTCTTTATTCTTTTAATGTGTGAATTACATTGAATAATTTTCAAACGATAATAAACCTGCTAACTGGAATAAACACTTATTCAATATTATCATCATTTTGCTAGTATTTTGTGAAAACATATTCATCTAAATTTATGAGAGATATTCATCCATAATTTTATTTTCTTATATTATCTTTGTCTAGCTCTGGTATTCGACTTATAATGTCCTCATAGGGAAATGTTCCCTTCAACTCTGATTTTGAAATACATGGTATAAGTTTAGTATTGTTCTTAACTTATATGTTTCATTGAATTGAGGAATGAAGCCATCTGGACTTGGATTTTTACTTGTGTGAAAGTTTTAATTATGAATTTAATTTCATAATAGAAATAGGGCTATTCTATTCAGATTTTCTATATTTTGTTGAGAAAATTGTGGCAATTTTGTCTTTCCAGTTTCTCAAATATATTAATATAAAGTTTTGTATTTTTTTAATTCTTATTTTCACATATATAGTGATGTTCCCTCTTTGATTCTTGGCCATAGTGATTTATGCTTTCTCACTCTTTTTCTCTTTTTCCTTTTCTTTATTTCTTTTGTGTTTCTTTTCTTTTCTTTTCTGTTATCAGTTTAGCAAGGGGTTTATCAATCGTAGTGATCATTTGAAAGAACCCACTTTTGATTTATTTTATTTCTCTATTGATTCTTATACTCTTTGGTGTCATTTCTTTAAATATTTTTCCATCCCAATCTCCTCTACTTCTGGAACTCCAATTGCATACATTTAGATTGATCTATATTGTCAGACAGGTAACTAAGCCTCTGTTGCTATATTAAATACTTTTACTCTCTGTACTTAATTTGTGAAATTTCTATTACTTTGTCTTCGATTCAATGAGCTTTTCTTCTGGGTGCCAAATTTGCTGTAAGGCTATCCAGTGATTTTCCCCCTCAGGTACTGTCTTTAGATCTAAATTATCAATGTTTCTATTTTTACACTTTCCCTTTTTTTTCTGCTAATATTCCTCATCTGTTCACTCATTATCATTATATTTTCTTTCAAATCCCTGAACATGTTTATAATGGCTGTTTTAAAGGCCTCATCTCCTGTTCTCAACTTTTATATAATCTCTAAGTCTTTTTCTATCACCTATTTTCACTCCAACTTATGCATCATATTTCCTTGTCTATTCACATGTTGAGTTTTTATTTTTTTCTGTTCCATACTGGCTACTGTAGAACTTACTTTGTTGAAATTTGAAAAATGTCTTCTTTTAAGGAGTGTGAATTTTGTTCTGTCAGAAAGTTGTTTTATTGTCATATCAGATTTACCTCATCCAAATTTATTTTTAAGCTTTGTTTGTGCTGCTCTACTAGACTAGAGTAACCCAAATTTTCAGACATGGCTTTTCTGAGTTCTCAAACATACGTGCAGGTTGTTCAGCAAGGCCTCTTCAATCTGACTGTCCAGAACTTTAGCATCTTCTGGCACAGGTTGACATTGGAATCTCTATTCAGCTCAAAACTGCACGTATCTATACTCTACAAGGAGTCATGGTTTTTCACCTAAGCTTGCCTAGTTTAGTTTTCTGTCAAACACTCAAGGGGACTTTCATAAATATTCTTTCTTTCCATATAAAAGAAACTATTTTTAAAGAAGTTTTAGATTACAGAAAAGTTACATTGAAAGTATAGGGGATTCCCATATGACCCACTCTCTCCCCCTTCCACATTTTCCCTATGAATAACATCTTACATTTGTGTGGCACATTTGTTACAATTGATCAACCAATATTGAAGTATTGCTACTAACCAAGGTCTATAGTTCACATTAAGTTTATACTTTGCACAGTAAAGTTATATAGGTTATGACAAAATGTATAATGGCCTGTATCCATTATTACAATATCATGCAGAATAATTACAATGCTCTACAATGCCCTATGTTCCACATATTCTTTCCTCCCATTCCCCTCACAACCTCTGGTAACCACTATCTTTATATCAATGTTACAAGTTTTTTCATTACTACTATAACAATAAATCTACCTTGGTCTATGATTGATTCCCCTCTTATGTTTGTTCATCACTCAATCTTGAAGATTTGGGGATGGTGATACCTGTTCTGCTTTGAGAGGGGCTTAGATCTTAAGGGGAAGATAGAAGGAACTATTTTGCTCACAGTTGTAGGTACTCTTTAATTTTTGGAATGAGGGTTGTCCATCATTATCATTTTGTTAGTTGTCCTTAGTGAGTCCGATGAACTAGAGAATAGGTGTTGGCTGCAACTCTGCTGAGATTCAGGGTTCAATTGGCATATGAATAGACCAAAGACTTAAGTCTCTGGGACATGTATTTAACAGATATAGTGCTAATTATAGTTTCAAATAAAAGGGGTAGAAGAATTATGTGTAGGGAAATTATGACTGAGTCTATCTCTTTTACATTGGGGAAATAGTTTATCATATATTCCAAGGTAAGACCCACCAATGGGGTGCTGATTTCATGAGGTTTTGTGCCCTGCCTATAGTGTCTGGATGTCTCTGGGGCCCTTGGGAGCACCCCTTCTTGAGGCTTGTTTATTGTGGCAGTTAGTGATATCCACCTGAGACACGCATAAGTGTAACCTCTGAAATGACCTCCTGACTCACTTTAAAATCTCCTAGCCATAAGAAAAGCTTTCATTTTTAATGTTTCCCCCTTTTGGTCAAGGTCTTTTTCCAAATGAACCAGGGAGGCTCATCCTCAGGAGTCATTTCCTACATTGGGGAAAAGGTAGTGACTTTATTTGTTGAGTTTGGCTTAGAGAAAGTCCACATTTGAGTAACAAGGAGGTTTTCAGGAGGTAACCTTTAGGCAATAGTTATTATTAGGTTAAGTTTCATATTTATAAGAATAAGGTTCATAAGTGCAAGCATTAATATCAAAGGCTTGGTTTATTGGTCTGGTTTCCTTTATTAGGCACTGCTTATGTACTCTAGAGAATCTTGCCCTTCCCTGGATGGGAGTTTAATATTTTGTAGGTTGTTGAGTGGGTCTCCACCCACTGAGATAACACTCTGCGACAACATGAACACATTCATATTCCATAGAGGCATGCCCCAGGTGCACCCTTTCCCACACATTCCCCACATGACACCCTGCACCAGTGACCCTCCATTGCCATAGATGCCAAAAGAACATTCCCACAACTGTATTCTCAATCACAGTCCTCAACCTCCCCAATGCTCACCTGTTCTTTCTTCCAGCCCTTCCCCCAGCTTCATGGATAGCCTAACCCACCCTGCCAACCCCACTCACACTTTTACTTCAGCACCATCGACCCTATCACATTGCTGCATCACCATCACCCCGTACACTGCCAAACTACAACCATCCAACTTATCATAGATTATGACCAGATTGAGCATTGGGAAGTCTTTCATAAATATTCTTGTGCTCCTTTTCTGCAAAGTTCCTCTTCTATGGTATCTTAACCCACAAATTCCAATAACATCTATAACCCTAAATCTGATTTCTATATCATCTACCCAGAAAAACTGCAGCTCTGTGTTTGCACTTCACTTTCCTGTGTGTTGATTTGGTGATAGTTCTGGGGAAGAAAACCACCATGAATCATGCACTTCTCATTTCATAAGGATCACTCTTCTGTGCTATCTGTCCAATGTCTAAAAATAATTGCTTCATATATGTTTTTTAGTTTTATAATTATTTTAGAGGGAGGGTAAATCTAACACATATGACTTCATCATGGCCAAAATCAAAATATTTTCCATAGTATTATGAATGTTTACTTTCATCTAATCTCATTAGTAAACTTGAATGACAAAAAGTAATGGTCTATCATTTGTGGTTTCCCTACACACGGCTTTTCTGCCTCTTCTATTTCAACCTATAGTTACTACTAGACTTGATAAGTATATGACCAAAAGACTTAAGTCTTTGGGCTGTCCATGTACCAGTTGGGCCATGAATCTCAACATAGTTGCAACACCTACTCTGCAGTTTATTGGACTCACCCAGAACTACTAACAAGGAGATAATGATGGACAACACCCATCCCAAGGAACAGAGAGAGTCTGCAACTGCAAGCAAGATCGTCCCATCCATCTGCCCCATAGGATAAGTCTCTTCTCAATTAGAGACAGAGAGGCCATCATCATCCCAGAAACCTCAGGATTGGGGAATGAACAATGGACCAGAGTAGACATATTATTATTCTACTATAGACTTATTGTTATTCTAGCAATGGAAGACATTTTATCATTGTTGAGGCATTGGCCACCAGAGGTTCTGAGGTGGGAGAGAGGGAAAAACAGGTGCAATATGGAGGTGTTTTGGGGACATTAGAATTGTCCTGAATGATGTTGCAATGATGGATACAGGCCATTATATATTTTGTCATAGCTTACAAAATTGTGTGGGAAAGAGTGTAAACTATAATGTAAACTATAATCCACGCTTAGTGGCAATGGCCCAAAATGTGTTCATCAATTGTAACAAATGTACCACACTAATGAAGGATGTTGTTAATGTTGGAAAGGGGGGGCGGGGGGGTAGGGAGTGAGGCATATGGGAATCCTTATATTTTTTATGTAACATTTATGTATATAAATTTGTTAAAAAATAAAAATTTTAAGAAGTTTAAAAGAATGATTTTTTTGCTTAAAAAAAAAAAAAAGTAATGGTCTATACTGGGTAAGGGCCTGGGCTATGGAGACAATACTTACAGGCTCAAATCTAGGGGCAGCCATTTCCAAGTTTTAAGATTAGGGAAAGTTACTTAACCTTTCTTGCCTCAGTTTCATCGTTTGTAAAAGGCAGATCATAATAGTTCTTAAGTCATAAATTTTAGTACTTAAAAAATTAATATATGTTGGAAGAACTCAAATGTTATGACTCCCCATGCATTCTCCAAACATCTGTGTGGCAAATAAAAATCACACACCCAGGCAAATTGTTACTACCACAAATTTGTTACACATGTGACCATTTCTCTTTATTTTGCTTCCCAAGGAGAAATCTCCATTAAGGAAGAAATCACTTTCAAATTGTCCAGGCCAGGCAGTAATTTATTAGTTGGTATGTCTCTTCTCTTGGTTTTCCAAAATGGGCTAAGCAGATAATTGTGCCCAGTTGGGAGGAGATGTTACCAACCATTTTACTAAATACCACTTAAACGATCTTCTACAGAAAAATAAACACTGGAGTTTAAAGAAGACTTAATCAATCCCAAAATAATATAGAGATTGTGGCTTTGTTTGAGAATTGTGTGTTTATGTAATCCACTTCCTTGTATCCCAAATTGCCTAGGTGGTTAAGCCTTTAGAAAGTAACTCCATGTGAATGCTTTCTCAACTTTCAATGCTCCTTCCACCACAATTAATTTTCTTGTCACTTTTAAGCTCCTCTGCTTAAAGCCTCCTCCTCCTCCATCAGGATAACATACTTCTCCATATACAATTTTAATATAAGTCTCCATCCCTCCTTAGGTATTCACAAACTTTTGCACTTCAGTTTTCAGGTGGATGTAAATGGAATTTTCGCTTTCTCTGGCTCCTCTGTTCCTTAAGAAGGAAGGGCATGAGTTCTATTTCTTTTGGAGGTGGGGAAATGGATACCTTTATACATTTATCAGTTCTTTAGTCAGCTTCCTTTTAAAAGTACCTGGTAAATATTATAACTTCCTACAATAAATCTAAAGATCATCTAATCTAGTCTACATGAGGAAAGTCCCATGAGAATGATAGGAAAAATAATTTCTACATCTTAACATGAATTTGACACTACTACTTCTAAAATAATAATTCTGTTAGTCTAAATTGTACCCATCTTCTTGCCCAGCTTCCCCCCAGATAAATTGAGAAGAATTCTAACTGATCCTTCCAAAATAGAGAAACTGTACTAACATATTTTCTCACTGTGATCCCTTGATTTCTCCCACTAACATCAGGTACATGAATTTCACTTTATTCAGCCTCAAATCTATCACCTCTATTATAGATCAACCCTTTATCTTCAATCTTTCCTTCACTACTGGATACTTCCCATCAACCTTCAAACATGTTTAATCTCTCAAATCTGAAAACACACTAACATGTCATCAATCCATATGGGACTCCAGGCACCTGTTGTCTCTTTCAGCCCCTTTCATAGCCTAGTTTTTTAGTTTCCTTTGTAATCTTCAGTCACTCATGCCATACATACTCATCAATTCATTGTTCTCTGTCTATTTAATCCATTATATAAGAGAAACTATTTTATCAAGATGATTATTGGTAAATCCAGTGTTCTACTCTCAGTTTTTTCTTCAGCATTTGATCTTGAAATATTCTTATTCTTTGGAGCCTGTTTCTGTGCTCTCTTGGTTTCCTTCATTGTGTGTTCCTTCACTGGCCCTTCTAATTCCTCCAATTAAATATCGACCCTCCTTGGTGGTTTGATCGTAAGCCAGTTTCGTACACAATGTTATTCTATCTCAGAGTTTCAATTACTATTTCCATAATGCTTTCAAATCTCTATCCCTATTCCGTAAGTTCAGAATTTCAGACTCATATATCCAAATACCTACCAAACATGCCCATTTATAAGTTTGCAGCCACCTCAAGCTCAACAAATCCAAAACTAAACACATCATTTTACCATGCCTGTGACTTCCATTGTGTACGCCATCTTGGAAAAAGCCACAACCGTCCATCCTCCTGATTGCCATAAACCAGAATCCTGGGCATAATCCATCATTCATTCTTTTCCTTCCCCACATTTAATCAATGACTGAATATTCAACTCCTCATTCAATACAACTTACAAACATATTTATTTTCTTCATTTAATCATTAATTTAATCAAAGTGTTGGCATCTACTAACTTGATAAAATAAGTATCAATTGCTTTTTCTGTCTCACATTTGACCTTTCCATTACAAACTGATGCCCAAGGATCTTTCATGAACAACAATTTTGTATATGCCACTTCCCAACCCAAAACCATTCTATGGACCCTCCTTTTGCAAAGGAAAAGTCCAAAATCTTTATTATGCTAACAAGATTTGCATGGACTAGTCCCTGCTTATTGCTCCTGTTTTATTTTTCACATTTACCTCTTCTACTTACCTTCTAAGCATCCACCATACAGAACATTTTTGAGTCACCCAAGCCTGTCTTACATCTACTTGTCTCTAAGCCTTTTCATATGTTTTTCGCTCTTTCTCAAACACTCTTTCTACTATCCACTGTCTTTCATCTGGCTAATGCCCATGTAGATTTCAGAGTTCTTCTTATTTGTTAATTTTCTATGGAAGATTCCATAATCCTCTGAGTGATTTCAGGGTTCTCTCCCAGGAATTTCTATTATACCTTGTAGTTTCCCTATAATTTCTCTGACTGTCCTATAAATAATAAGCAATGTGAACACAGTAGCCATACCTTCCTTATTCACCATTGTGTCCTCAATTCCAGGCACAATGCATTGCATATAAATATGTTGAAATAATATATAAATATATACATTATATAAATATATATATATTAAAAATGCCATAGCAAAACATAAGAAAAACCCTTCATATACTTCACCTAGTTTTTCTTTCCAAATTTAACACTTACCACATGGTCTAATATGTTACCTTGCCCATGCACTTGTGGTTTAATGGATTATGTTCTCTGTGACATCTTTGTCTTCATACATCCCAACTCTCTTGCCCGAAATCTGCCCCCATACTTTCTTCACCTAGATTGCTCATCTGTGTCTTTATTCTGAAAATTAATTTTTTCCAAAATGCACAGACATGTCATCCTTTTTACTCCCAAAATCTTGGGCATGTCTCTATGTCACAATTCACTGCTAAACCAAAAGACATTTTTTCCACAAAGGCGGAGGAGATATTTCAATAATTTTATCAAACTTTTAGTAGAGAAGTGAGCAAATACTAAGCACCAATTTCTGCTTAATGAATGAGAGACAAAAAGGAAAAATATACAGTGACTTTTATGTTTTCTAAATAAGCTGATTAGAGTAGATAATATATGAATGTAGGAGACTTTCATCAATTTTCAGGGTGAATTAAATCAATTATGTATCAGCATCCTTTCCATTCCTTGTTTATTAAAGGTCAATTTATTGAACCATTTCTTCATAGCCAACAAAAACAAGCTACTTATATTTTAGGAATGAGTAGCAAAACATAACCCCCCAAAATCTTACCTGATTTGAATAAACCAAATTATTCTGCTAACTTCATTCCCTGAATAGAAGTTCTGCTGCCAACTGTACTCACATTAGATGAAATAGAAGGCTGAAGGCTTCAGTTATTCAACTACTCACCTGTTTCTCAGCATGAATTTGATGTTAGTCACCATTTGGTGGAGGGGGGTGTGATTACTTTATTTTGGTTAATTTTTAAATATTTAAATATTTCACTTGAAATTTTTAAAAAATATTTGAGTGCCCTAAAAACAGAAGCAAAATGTAAAAATATGTATTCATTCATATAAAATAATAAATCATGTAATAAGATATTCTTTATGCTTCTTTTAATATCAAAACTAATTTAGAGAGGTTTATCAATTCAAAGAATAATTATAACATGAGTTCTTCAAGAAATAAAAAAGAAACAAGAAGATTGTGATAACCTAAAGACTTTTCTATGTAGAAGGGCATGTGCTATTCACTGTTTTCATGAAGTAGTTGATGTATCTTTGTCATGATTAAATTTTCTTAACAGCTATATCATGTTTTGAAATTACTACACAATCCAGTTTTAAGCTTACAATATTTCAAAATTAAAAAGAGAAAAACATCATATGAAGTGCTTGTGATATCTTTATGTATAAGTTTGGGAATCTATTAAGTAGCTGTCACTCTCCCTTGCCCAGCATCAATTACTCCACTCTGGATTTACTCACTCCACTCTGTATAATGAGCCCCCAGAGCACATTTCATTGCAGGGGAAAGCACACATACTTCACTTGCGGTCAGTGGGATGTGGTTAATTTGAAATCACTTAAACTATTATATCTGTCAAGTGCAGTTATTTTATTTTCAATTCATATCAGTGTTTAGTATGCACATCAGTTACTGGGTCAAACTGGCAGGTTAATTTCGAAGCATTCTGTTGAAATGCTCTTCATCACTGTCATTATATGCAGGCCACTATTGAAAGTTAATACCTGCCCATTAAAATTAATTGCCATAGATATCACCCTTAATGTAAACAATAATGTATAGATAAGAAAACGGTGTTATATTAAAGATTATGATTCACAACTCCTGTTGTATAGGGGTATTCAGTTATGCAAATATGGAAAATATTTCAGGAAAAAAATGGACTTTAAAAGCAATAAGATGCTGAAAGAAGCCTTTAGAATGCTCTAACTGACCTGAACATAGCCCTGGTGAAGCATCTTGTATTACTTTATTCTGTTATTCTTAGTAATAGCCAGAATTTCAAACTGCATGTGTGTGTATATGTGTGTGTATGTGTGGGGAGAGAAAGAGATCAAGCTATTTCAATACATAACTATTTAAAGGTGATTATTTCATTGTATAATAGAGTCTGTGTTAGACATGCAAAAAGTAAAAGATAAGGATGCTGAAACACTAGCTTAGTCTCTTCCATTAATGAATAGCCATGTGCGTATAAAAAGTAATAGAACTGAGATGAGTATTTAGGTATACACACTGCATTAGCAAATAGCATATTTGCCATAGGTAGCCACTTTTTCATCATTTTATAACGTCTCTAACAATACTTAACATTTGTTATATAGGGAGCAATTCACCTAAAGCCTTCTCGCCATGTCAGAAACTTTAAAAGCTATTGCTTTTAATGACTCATGATTAGATTGGGCCCATCTGGATAACTGAGGATAATTTCTCCTTTGCAAGGATCTTAATCATATCTGCAAAGAACCTTCTGATATGTAAAGTACCATATTCACAGTTTCTGGAATTAGGAAAAGGACATCTTTCAGGGAAGGCACTATTTTACATACCATAATCTTCAATTGGTCATTTTTTCATTTTCATTTACATTCCATACTTGTTCACATTTATTAAGTTTTGCAGGTTCTTTGCTCACTGCTGTTTCTCCCTTTCTACATTTTTGTTTGCTTGTTTAAATTTAATTATTATTATTTTTAATCCCAGGTACCATCAGAGAAAGAGATGCAACAATGGAAGAAGGGTCAGAGGGAGATTTCAATGGGAGAAGAACTTCATCTGCCATAACTAACTTTGAAGATGGAGAAAGGGAGCTAGGCCAAGGAATATAGGTGGCCTTGAGAAGTTGGACAAAGCAGCGGAACAGATGCCTTCCTACAGCCTCTAGTAGAGAATGCAGTCTGACTGACACCTTGATTTTAGCCCAGTGAAACCTATATTGACCTCTGACCTACAAACTACAAGTCAAATTTATATTGTTTTAAATTTATGATAATTTGTTACAGCAGCCATAGAAAACTAATATAAGGTTAAGCAAGTAGAACGGAAGGCAACAAGAAGAAACTTGTGGGAAGGGGATATAGAAGAGTTCAAACATTCTAAATTCCTTATAGAGTTTGTGAAGATTTTCAAGATACTGAGTAATGTTAGATTTTGTTGAGTGAGGTATGCAAGTTAAAAATTTAAGTGTAGACTTTTGTATCTTGTAAACATAGATGATTAGATATTAAGATTGGTCCTCTCAAAAATAAAAAAACTAAAAATAAAGTTTTTATAAAGCTATTGCTTTCAAAGACTACATAATACTGCATCAAGGATGAGAGAGCAAGGAACTATTGCTGGTATAAAAGAGTGAGATTTTTTGTTATATGGGGAGTGTGGGTCAAAACCTAATCCATTTCCCTGACACTTTCATGACTCTTTAGAAATATCCTACTTCTGACTTATGAGCTTTGATCCTTTACAAATATATATCTCTTAAAATGTCATTTATTTCTAATCCAGTAAGTAAATCATAAACTGTACTGCAACAAATATTGCAGTTTAAAGTTAAACCTATTAACAGAAATCTTGACCCTTATTAAACTCTGAAACACTAAAAATCTTTGGGAAATATGTTGTTTTTAATATCCTAAATTATTCTGCTTGTTTAGGTAATTCTAATTTTGTCTTCCTTGAACATCTGTCAAGCCTTTTTGGCACTGCAAATTATATTCTAGTGGCTAGTTTAAAAGTATACCCATATTTAAGAGAACAAGGTCTAAAAATAAACATCTTTCAAACCATTTTGACCGTTAGTCAATGATCAAGTGTTATGTTAAAAGTGATTAACTGACAAATATCTTTTATAATTTTGAAATCAACCAATATTTGAAAGCCCTTAACATGAGTTTCTATTCACATTTGTTTCTGTACTAATTCAGTAGGTTGATAACAAGTCTAGCAAAATTAAATAATTTCACAGTCAAGTTTGAAAAGCATTGGGTTAAAACTGTTAAACTGCTTTTATTGTTTGGTGAGGTTTTTACTGTGCGAATATGCATATGATCATAGAACACTTTTTTGAAGTTACAAAAGCATTCTTTGAGCCCTTATATATGATCTTTATATCTAACAATGTTGCTGAATATGAGGGTTAACCTCAAGTTTTGTTATTGAGTTTCCTCTGGACAAATCGCTCTCAAACAGTGTAATTCAACAGAATCTGTGAGGCTTTACACAAAAATGCCTGTACCACATTCTAAATCTTCCGAAAATGAGAAACGGGAGAGTAGGGTTATTAACTGAAAATTTTGAACAAGATCCACGATTATTCTAACTTGAATCACTGTTTAAGAAACACTGCCCTGAATATTCTGACTCCTCTCTCATTTTTTTTTCTTCTCCACTTCTATCTTTATAACCATCTAACCCTGTTGTCTATATTTTGTAGCTCAACAGCCTTCCCTTACAAGCCAAATTAAGATAGAACTATTTTAGAAAGTCTTAAATAAGACTTTAAATAAGACAGTAACTATTTAACAAGAATATTTGTAATATTAGATACTCTAACAAATATATTAACCCATGAAGTCAAAACTATAATCAGAGACTTGAACACAAAATTAGAAATGAAAATAACATGGAAGGAAACATAATTTTTCTAAACTCAAGACACTCCCTTTTTCAAAATCCAATTAACTGCTCACCATCTTTTTATAGTCTTCCTTATTTCCAAAAAGCTCCAAACATGTGCCTCACTTCAAAATTACTTATAATATTTGTTTAACATAACTGCATTTGTCTTCCATTTTAGAATTAAAAGATCACAGAAACTCCTATTTAGGAGATATTTTAGTGATCGTTTAATATAACTTCTCAGCCAATTCAGGAATATTTTCTGAAGTATTTTGCTATGGACTGAATCATGTTCAAGTCCTAGGGATGTGAACTCATTTGTAAGTAGGATCATCACAGATCCTACTCAGTCCTAACTGAATCAGGGTGGCCTTAATTCAATATGTCCACAGTCCTTACAAGCAGAGGAAATTTGGACACAAGTCAGTAGGAGACAGATGGGAAGAGAGACAGTTAGACGGAGGCAGAGAGATTGAGTTTTGAATTTCTTGCAAGGCACCGCCAGAATGCCACAGACTTCAGAGGAATCACTTCCTGTTGACACCTTGATTTTGGACTTCTGGCTTCCAAAACTGTGAGACAACAAATTCTTGTCATTTAAACCAGCCAGTCTGTGGTATTTTTTATTGCAGACCCTGCAAACTAAGACATGTTTCTACTGCTGGTTGTATGGATATCAGTGGATTTTGTTTTCTTTCTATCTCCTGAAGCATTATAAGAAGCACTTCTATTTCTTTATTAGCTCTGCTAAGTGCAATTAATGAATGTTGGTAACTGACAAGCAAATGAATTTACTCTCCATAACATTTACAATTTTAGTCTTTATTCAATTTTTAACATCATTTAAATGGATTTATAGACTTTACTTTTTGAACTTTATTTTTAAAGACATTTTAGATTACAGAATGGTTACATTGAAAATATAAGGGATTCCCATATCCCCCATGCCCTCCCCCTCTCACACTTTCCCCTATTAATAATATCTTACATGATTATGGTGCATTTGTAACAATTGATGAACAAATATTGAAGCATTGCTACTAACCAAGGTCTATAGTTTACACTGTGGTTTACACTTTGCACCGTACAATTTTATAGGTTTTGACAAAATGTGTAATGGCCTGTATCTGTCATTGTAAAATCATGTAGAACAATTCCAGGGCCCTAAAAATACCCTATTCTTCCCTCCCCCTCTCCTCAGAACTTCTGGTAACCACTATCTTTATATCAATGTTACAAGTTCTTCTGTTACTAAAATAATGTCTAGTTTGGTCCATGGTTGGCATTCCCACTTTATGTTTGTTCATTCCTCATTCTTGAGAACTTTGGGATGGTGATGCCTGCTCTGTACAGACTTTACTTTTTAAGTGCCTAATTTAAAAATGAATAATAGGATAACCAGTAAATACATCATTATTTTATCATTCCTTCTTTTTTTCACCAGGACACTTGTTTGCCAGTGACAGCAACCCCACTCAAACTACTTTGATGAAAAATTGAAATTCATTGCTCTTTAAATGAAGAACGAAGATTAGAGCAGCCATTGGCAGGGCTGCATCTTAAGAGCCCAAACAAAGGCATTAGGAACCCTTTACTCTCCTGCTCTCATTTTTGTTTTTCTGGAGATTGGCATTTTCCTCAGACTGGCTCTCCCCATTTATTAACAAAGCTAACTAGCCAGCAGCACTAAACTTAGGTTTTAAATGTTTTGCTACTCCTGAAGCAAGGGAAGGCCTGATGCCCAAACATCCGGCAGAAATTCTGAAGTTGATTTCTGCTAGCTCAGCTTAGTCACAGACCCATCCCTGAAACAATTATTGTTGCCAGCAGGGGTAGAATATTCTGATTCGCCAGGCTTGGGCAGGATGGTTGTACCCAGATCTGTCTCAAAATCCCATTGAATGAAAATGATCAATGATTGTCAGATTGATTCCCAGAGGAAATAAAGGATACCACTGCCAAAAAAAAAAAAAAAAATGGAGGAATTTGTGCCAGGTAAATGAAAATAGGAGATGATTTCTGTGATCACTGATCAGATAACCTCCTTGTGTCAGTTTTGACGTATTTTCTCTATCAAATTCTTTGTCTATGTAGTTGATGAGTTTAATCTTCATTGAAGGCAGTCAAAACTTTTAAAAATGCTATTAGGTTTACTGGTAATGAAAAAATGTATTTTGCTATATTCTTTATGTCATATGGTTAATTATATTTTAAGAAATAACATCTTTATTCCCAAAAGATAGAAAAACTAATCATTTGATTAATAGCTAAAGTTTCAATACAAAGTAAATCTACTAATTCACTGATCATAAGCATTTGCTAATAGATGAACATGATCTGTGTACTTGGAGGACACATGAATAGGAATTCTGATTTCATAGCCATGATACTTAATATACGAAAGTATAATACATATTTGCTGTGAAAAATGAAATCCAATTATTCACGTACTTAATAAAATTGTAAAATGTCATCTTTCTGAGGTTCTCTTTCCTTCTATCTGAGAATTGGTATGCAAACTTCTTGTTTCTTTCAAAATAATCAATTAAAGCAAAATAAATCATTTATTTAATTAGAACCTGTCATATCAGTACTACCTTTTAAAAAAGTGCAGGAATATTGTACCTACAAATACCGAATCAAAAACAATGCAGATCAAAATACAAATACTTTCAAAATGTTGATATCGAAATGAAAAATATCTTTCATTGTATTCACCATGGCAGATTTTACTTATTTGTTACATTTTCATTATCTTAAGCCATTTTTTTTTTCAATCAGTCTATTTTATTCCCCTTAAAGAAAAGTTTAGAACAAATTCAGAGCCAATGAGATACAATGAGTCTCTAGATGGGACTTCCATCAACATGACTCTTATTTTCTTTTTTTCCATGGGATTTGAAACTGAGTTTATAGAAACCAATAAGTCAAGTCAGTAGTAACACATTTGAAAGGTTGAAATAC
>JAQZBX010017800.1:0-35231 GCA_029593785.1 Cabassous unicinctus | reverse complement strand
AGAGAATGAATGCATTCGGATGCGGTTTATACCAAAAGGATGACATGACACTCCAAACAGCAGATCGAAATGTAAAGAAGAGGCTTTGGCACCATGTCAGATGATTGAAAAATAAAGGGACATGGATATGATTAAAAATAAAATGCTTATGATACATATGTATGAGTTTTAATGACACCCTATTTAACCAACTTTTTCAATTAGCCAACCAGTTACCTGTTTTGATTGCACTAGATAAGAGGGTTTGTAATACCAACCAATTGATGGATTTGGGTTTACCAATTGGACAAGTATACATTATATTAACAGAATAATAGAAAACAATCTGATGATCTTGATAAATGCCAAATGGTATTTGATAAAAATTAAACTTCCATACCTATTTTAAGCTATGAATAAACTAAAAACAGAAGGACACCACCTTAACAAAATCAAGAATAGCTATCTGAAACTAAGAATCATAATTAATGAAATGAGAGAGGCATTCTTGGTAGAGTCAGTGACTAAATAAGTTTGCCTGCCAGCATCCCAAGTATTAAAAGTTATTCTAATAAAAACAATAAGGCATAAATAACTATTAGAAAAAAGTGACAGATTTATTATTTGCAGAAAACAATTTTACCTACCTGGAAAATCCAACAGAATCAATTAACAACTGTTAGAACTAATGATGGAACTTAATAAAGAGCCCATTTTAAAGTATATATACAATAATATTGTTTTCCTCTATACTAACAATAGCCAGTTAGAGCCATAAGGAAAAAATTCCACTTAGAAGAGGATATAAAATATAATGTAAAAGGATATAAAATGCCTAGAAATAAACTTAACAAGAAAAGGACTGGATCTATATATAGTAAACTAAAAAAATCTCCTCTAAGGGACATAAAAGACGACAATTGGAAATTAACAAATTAAATGTCTAATGACTGGGGAGTAGTTAACTTTATGGATAGCCATATAATGGAATAACATGCAGCCATAGTTTTAAAGAATATAAAGATATGGAAAAACATTTACAATACACTTCTAAGTAAAACAAAAGTGAGAATATAAAAAAGTACAATATGGTTCCAATTTTGTAAAAAAAAAAAAATGTATGCATAAAAATATCTAAAAATGTAGACACATCAGTCTTGGCAGTGCTTATGTCCAAATGGTAGGGTTATAGGTGGTTGTAACTTTCTGCTTACACTTTTTTGTGTTTTCCATATTTTCTACAGTGGATAAAACAGAGAAAATTAAAATTCTATACTGCCTCTGCCTAGAAGCCCTATTGTCTTAATTCAGCCCATAAGATGCCCAGTACAGCAGTGTCTCCCTTTGACACCATGAACGAATATAACTCACTGCCTTCTGGCTGGTCCCATCTCTTATGGCCTCCCAGCAGGTCAGGGGCTCCCCCGTGGCCCCCAGCATGGGACTCCACAAGCCCGGTGAAAGCTAGACAAGGAAGTCCTCTCCCAGGAGGGGCATACAACTCATAAATTCATCAGCCCAGGCAGGAAGAAAACAGCCCAGCTGGGGATACAGAAGCAGACGTTGGCCCAGGCAGACCCCTCGAACCTGCAGGGACACCTGGGGTCCTCAGTCACACATGCCCTTAGTACATCTGGGAAGAGCAAACAATGTCAACAAGCCGTAGCCCACAGAGGCTTCTCATGCCCCATGTCCTAGCAATCAGGGTCTAATCTAGAGACTTTCCTGCTTCCACTGACCCATGAGACCCCCCCATCCCCCACCATCACACAGGTAAATGGGATTAAGACAAATCCCAGGGTGCACCAGGAGATAATGTAGCGACATCTCTTTCTGAGATCCTACCCCATAGCTTGCTCCCCATCACTGCACAAGTGAAAGAGGGGATTGTTTTCTGCTGGGGATCAGGAAATACCTCCTGTCTTCCCCTCCCATTCGCCTCTCCCTGTTCTTCCCACCTCCACTCCCCCCCAAGGGAAATCAAGGAGCCCACAAGTAGGAAAGCATACATACATGAGGAGTGGACGGAGAAGACGCCATGTTAGTGGGGGCTGAGGCCGCCAGACCATCTGCAAGCTACAAATCAAACATGCCGGTTAGCAGCAGGATTGGAGTAACCGCTTCAGAGCAGGCTGGATGGCCCGAGGAGGGAGAGCTCCGCCAACCAGGTAGCCTCTGCTACCTGGTTCGTCAAACCGGGCTCCAAATCCTTTGGAGTCCGTCAAACTGGGCTCCAAATCCTGGCTCCATGGCCTTACCAACTGTGTGACCTTGGGCAAGCCCCCTGACCTCTCTGATCAGCAGCCCCTCTGGAGGATGAGCCCAAAGGGACTCAGTGAGAATGCATACAATGAAGGGCATGCATACCTGACCCAGGTGAGGCACGTAGGAGGTGCTGAGCTGACACATCCCTTTCCTGCTCTCTCACCGCCCTTGGCATCCATGGACTCCATGCCACTTGCTCAGATACCTTCCCTGCCTTTCCCAAATCTCCCCATCCCCAAGGGTTCCTTCTAACAGCTGAATGGCATCTCAGCTCTAGAGCAACCTCTGCTGGGCACAGTTCCCATGCTGGTGCAGGTGTCTGAGTATCATGTGGCTACCCTCTCCTGGGCATCAGATGCTTGCCTGCAATCTCCCAGCACTGAGAGCCGGGCTGCGGGGTCGAAGAGGGGCTTGCGGGGTCAGGGCTGGAAGCAGAGACATGTGTCAGGCCACCACAACAGTCCAGGGAGGTGACGGGGATCTGGGTGAATGGCACCAGTCTACCAGGTAGACAACCAAGGTGATGCGTTCTAGGCAGAGGAATAGCAAGCGCAAAGACGCAGAGGAATAAAGAAGCACAGCACATTCAAGAAATAAGTGGTTCAAGAGGGCAGGGGCTGGGGAAGGAAACGAAAGAAGGTAGCACTGGAGAGGTTAGAGACCAGCTGGGACCTAGAGCTTTCAGGGTTAGGGTTAGACGCTCCCTTCCTTTGAGCCTTGAGCAGGGGGCTCTAGGAGGATTCCACCTGAGGCTAACCCCCAGGCTGTCTTCCCTGCTTTAGCAGGGAGATCCAGGGGGACACCCTCTCCTGGGGGCCAGGAAGGGCTTGGAGAAATACTTAGAGGATGGAGCCCTCCTAGGCCCTGGGAGGAAAAGTTTGGGAACTCATGGACCCATCCCTGCTCTGGGAAGAGAGCATCACCGAGGGGGGACCCTTCCCTAAACTTAGTCCCAGGACTGTTCAGAGGCAGAAGCGTGGGCAGAGGGGCAAAATGGCCTCTGGATAATTCTGGGGTGCTGGCCACGTGGTGGTGGGCATGGTGTGACCCCTAAAATGGACCCCTAAATTTCCCTGTGAAATCCCCAACTGACCAGAGATGGCCCAGCCAGGCAGCAGCTCTGCCCCTCCTGCTCTCACCCTGAACCCCACAGAAGCCTTATTTTTATTTTTAATACAGTTCTTTTTAAAGAAAGATGCGAGGGAAGCCAGCAGTTCACCAGAGTAAAAAGGAGAGAAAATAAAGCTAAACATAGTGCTCCAAAGAACTGGTCGAGCTTCAGAAATTACACGTTCCCCTTTGGGATTTGGGCATAATTTGCCGCTCTGGTTCTAGGAGCACGTTCCCACCTTCACGGCGTCCCAGAGACTATAACCGGTACAGCAGGCTCAAAATTAGCCGAGCCTGGGAGCCTGGCAGCAGACCAGCCCCAGGACCCCACCCCGCCGTGGAGAACAGCCCGGTGCCACCTTCTGAAGCGTCCTCCATGCTAGCCTGCCAGCCCATTCCCTCACTAACCCTCCACACACACACACAACACACACACCTCACACCACCACATGCACACTCACAGCCCCACTTCCAAGCCTCTGCCCGAGCTCTTTTGCCTACCAGGAAAGCCCGCCTCCCCGCTCTCCTAGTCAGACCCCATCAGCCTTCCCCTTGGAGAAGCTTTCCCAAGCTTCTTTGGGAGGTTACCTAGCCCAGGCCGACCTCCCAGGACTGAGAGGCCGAGATTTTGGTTTCCTTGTTAATAAAACATGCCGTCACTCTGAGCATCTCACGTGAGGTCTGCTAAACACCTCCCACCCCTCTCCCAACTGGAGTGAAAACTTCCAAATGTTCTCTTCTTCTCTATCACTCCTCACACACAGACTCCCCATCCCACCCCCAGCAATTTTCCTCTGGAGACTTCAAGAAAAGGCCCCTCCCAAGGGTGTTCTCTCAGATTTATAGGCAATAGCCATCCTTGACTCCTAGAGCTGCCTTCTAGTGGGGTGCCTGGAAGGTGGCCTGGAAGGTGGGGTGGGGGCAGGAGTCACCATCCCTAGCTTCAGGGCACTTTTGGGCCTCAAGACTCCATACGAGAGACTCTGGGGTGGGCGTACCTGCTCAGTGTGAATTTGTTTCTACATCCTGTTTTATTCTCATTTGCAAAATCAGAATACCAAGAACTGGTGTAATGAAAAAGTTGATTAGTAAACTAAGCCCCCAGTTTTGTTTTAAGATAGAAATGGAGTCAGAGTCAGAGTCAGACAGAAGGAGAAACCCAGGGGAAGAAGGAAAGGATAAAGAACAAAATGTTGGTGGTAGTTCGTTCAGACTGTGTGCTTAGAGGTGATGCCTAGGGCCTGCTCTTTTTCTAATTTTATTTAACAAGCATGTATTATACTTATAATCAGAGAAAAATGAATATATTCCCTCTTTAAAGCAGGCAGCTAGAGGAAGTGAAGCACCTCTGAGCCCCCCTCTCTGAGGACACACACAGGCCTGCCCTCCCCAAGTTAAAAGTCAAGGCCACAATTCCCGCTACACCACCCCCAGCCTGGGCACACTGCACACCACCGAGCCCGGGAACACCTGTGGCCCAGCGCCCTTGGGGGCTTGCATACGCAGGTGCTCCCATCCTCTCTCCTTCCTAGCTCTTTCTCACTCATGCACACTCATGTGCTCACACCACACCCACACTCACGCCACGGCCACCCCCAGGCCACCCATGTGAAGTCTATGCAAAGGACAACCACACGGACCCAGACCAAACCGTGGAGTTCATGGTCATGAGCCCTTCCCCAGCCCTCGTCACCATGCAGAACAGTTCAAAGAGGCCGAGCCCCCACACAGGACCCCTCCGTCAGAGCAGGCTGGTCTCACAGCCCCCTTCTCTCTGCCACCTCTGAGGCCCTGCGGGGCCCAGCTCCTTCCGTGTGGGCCTGCCGCCCAGAGCCCAGAGCCAGGGCCCTGCTACCTCTCCTCTGCCCAGCCAGCAGCTCCCGCCAGAGTGACCCTGCTCTCCCACAAAGAGCACAGACCCTGCTCTGGCTCAGACCCCAGCCCCCGTTCACTCATGTCAACGCCGGGAGGACGGCCAGCCTGGGCCTCCTCACCGTCTGCCTCTGGCTGTGCCTGTAGCCAGCAGGACCCAAAATAGTTCCTCCCCATCTGGGTCTTTAGACATTTTGAGGGCAATGCACACAGAACGGAAATCCTGCTGGGCAAGTCCTGCACTTCCCTGCACAGTTTCAGACAGGCCCATGGAGGGGGTGGAAAACAGCAGCCAGGATCAAGCAGCTGGAGTTTGGGGCAAATTATCTGCCTAATTCAGAAACAAACACCCACCCAGGCCAGAAGGCATTAGCAATGAGGTTAGATGAATTTCAGGTAGGGCCACCTGAACTCTCCAGCCAAGAGAGTTTCCTCCTATGACCCAGGGAGTGGGCAGGTAATCCATCCATCTATCCCTCCATCCACCCATCCACCCATCCACCCATCCACTCATCCATCCATCCTCTGTTCATCCATTCATCTAGCTGTCCATCCATCCATCCATCCATCCACCCACCCATCCATCCACTCATCCATCCTCTGTCCATCCATTCATCTATCTGTCCATCCATCCATCCATCCATCTACCCATCCATCCATCCATCTGTCCATCCATTCATCTATATGTCCATTCATCTACATGTCCATTCATCATTTGTACATCTGTCCATCCCTCTGTCCATCTGTCTGTCCATTCATCCATCCATCCATCCGCCCCTCCAGTCAAATATTTATTGAACACCTCCCCCCAACCAAGGCCCTGTACTGAGGATACAAAGAGATTGAGCCCAAGTAGCTGCTCTGAACTGAGTCTAAGGAAGATGCCAATATTTACAGCAACAAATAGGGCCTCAGGTGGGGGCAGTGACAGACAACAAGGACTTGCAGAAGGCAAGAAAACAGGGAAGACTCCTTAAAGGAGGTGACCACACTAAGTTGAGTCTTAAGAAATGACCAGGAGTCAGCCAAGAGGACAGGGGCAGAAGGTCTCCCCCACAGAAAGGATAGTGGGGCAGAGCTGTGGAGAGTCAGGGAGGCTAAAGAAGTGGGGCAGGGGGCGCTCAGGACTTCTGAGGACTTCACAGCATCCGTGAAACTACAGAGCAAGGCCTCCTGTCTCGGCAGCAACAAGGCCACAGGGCTGAATGCCAGACATGTTCCTCTGGAAGTGGCAGAAAGATGAGAGACATAAGAGAGGAGCAAAAATCAGCCCTGAGGGTCAGAGGGAAGCCCCTGTAAACACAGCTCCAGGGACAGCTTCAAAGCTGAGTTTCAAGGAACCTGAGCCCAACCCAGCAGTCAATAAGTTCTCTTGCTCTTATTTGCTATTATTTGATTGATGTTTTAAAGAAAACAGAACCCTCCTGAAGTGCCACCCCCATCGCTGGGTGAATAAACAGGCTGCTGACCTGAGGACACAAGTGCTGTCTACTTGGGGTGGCCTGGAACCTCTGGGAGCCCTAGGATGCTGGGCTGATACCAGCACGCAGAGCCCAGAGAGGAGGGTGACCACCTGGAGCAGATGGGGAGTTCACAGCCGGTGCTCACGGTGCAGCCTCTCTCCATCCCCACTGCGGGAAGGCCTGGGGGGGTCTCTGCCCTACAGGATCCGGAGCCACTCCAGGGCCCCAGGTGGGAGAGTCTTTTCCCTTCGTAAAAGATGCCACAGTCTTCCTGCCATGCTATTTGGCACCAGCCAGCTCAAGGTTGCTCAGTATGTAGCACCAACGTCCAACAGGGTTGGATACCCTTGGAATAAGGTCCCCCTGCCGCCCTGCTCCCTTCCTTTTCCAGGTGGATGGAGTGAATGTGGGGGACAAGAACTATTGGCTTGGACACAGGCCCCCCTTTCTGAGAGACCTCAAAGCTGCCACCCAGGACAAACCCACAGATGAATCTGTCCCCCAGGAAGGATTCTAGCTAGGGGTTGGGGTACCCCAGAGACTGCCCAGTCACTCCCTCCCTGCCCTCCTTTTCTCTCATTTTCTCCCCATGACCTTGACCTACTGGATCATCTCCAGGGGAAAGACCTCAACATGACACCCAGGGCAGAGGTGTCATTTTTCTCCCGCACTCCGAGGAAAAGGGTTGGGTCTTGCCCAGAGGAGCAAGCCTGCCCCGCCAGACTACAAGATCCCCATCTGGGCCCCTCCCTCTATACAGTGACCTACCATGGGACAGAAGAGACAATTCATGCAGGCTGTGTGATGAGGAACAGTGGGGTAGAAGGAGCAGGAAGAGACAATGGACAAGGGCAAGGAGGCAACCCAGGTCAGCTCTGGGCAGGAGCCGGGGTCTCTCCCGGAGACCCAGTGCCCATCCTACCTGGATGGGGATGAGGGGCTCCTTGTCATCGATGTCAATAAGCACATCTTCCCCAGGACTGAGCAAGCTCACGTCATCTGTAGGGGGAGAGCAGCATCCAGGCCTGAGAAGGGGCTCTTTCAAGGGGCCCACCAGTCATCAGTCACAAGACTCAGCCAGGGAGCTGACAGACTTGCCCCTGTTCTCTCCACACTCCTTAGTCTCTCTTTCTCTTCCTCCCACCTTTCTTCCCATTCCCTGTCCCCCAAATTCTCTCTCTCCCTCTCTCTCTTTCTCTCCCTCTTTCTCTCTTCCTTGAATTTCCCTCCTCCCTCCCCACCCCCATTGCCTCTTGTCCTCAACACTGCTGCTGCCCCTCCAGCCTTCTCTCAGCTCCCTTAGGCATCAGTCACCTGCCCTTTGAGGTGTGCTCAGACCACACCCAGGCTCTGCCCTGAGGAAGGTGAGGTTTCCACCCTTCTGGGCTAGCTGAGCATAAACTGCGCTCTTCATTCAGGTCCCAGAAGCAAGGACCTTCAGGAGCACCTCACCTGGGAAGTCACACCTGCCCTGAGGCCTCCCCTGCCTTGGTCCTCCCCATCCATCATTGGCCAGCCTCACCCTACCTGGGCCACCCTGTGGGGATGGACTCTCAGCTGAGTAGGGGTCACACAGGAAGCTCTCCAGGGAGCGGATGGTGCACTGGCCCACCACGGGCCGCCGGCCAAACTGGCGGTTATCAATGACCTTGACCACGATGGGGGGGCAGTAGAGCTCCTCTCTGGGCAACATCTGCGGGGAAGGGAGAGGGGAGAGGCATCAGACTGGACACCCTCTCTGGGAAGTTGTGGGGGGCGAGGGAGGATCCTTCTTCAGAGGGCAAGCCCAAGGATCAGAGGATGACTCTACAGCCGCAGACAATCCCCAAGAGCCATAAATCCAAAATGGCGGTTAAACGAGCCCACCATCTGGCCAGTGGAGGAGGGAAGCCACACAATTTCTCTATCTGCCTCTTGAATGCCATTTGTGGAGGTTGACTTTTCCCCACAGCTTCACCTTCCAAATACATCCAGCTCAGCCTGAAGTTAAAACAAGTCTACTTTCCCTGAACCCTCACTGGCTGGGGAGGGGAAGCGGGGAGAAGTTGGCCCAGGATTCAACACTTCTTGCAGACAGTTCCCCCCAAGTAGATACTCAAGAGTTGGCTTAAAGACCCAGATTCTTTCTCCTACCACCCGCCCCACCACCACCAGAAAGTACTTTGAACACAACTTGAAATAATTTATACTCTCTCCTTCAGTGGCAGCTTTGGCTGGGCCAAGAGGAGGCTCCTGTTGACAGCCACTGGCCTGGAATTTCTATAGCGCTTTCATCTTGCAAGCCATTTTCCTTTCCTCCGACTTGCCTCACTCTGGTCACTAGACCCGGGCAGCCAAGGGAGCTAGAGAGTTCTGGGGGCCCCAAGCCAGGCAAGCAGGACGATGGGGCATGCTCCTCCAAGGGGGCCGGCTGGGGATGGGACCAGGTCAGGGAAGGTTGGGAGGCATCACGGAAGGTCAGAGCCCTGGAGAACCCCCGAGGGACGCTCTGGAGGTCTGAGGCCTGCCCAGAAGGGAAAATAGCCAGTGTGAACCCTTGGGACTTCCGCTGATGAGGAACTGGGTAGTGGGGAGCAAGCCGACCTCATTCGTGCTGCTCACAGGCTGAACTTCTTTCAGAGAGGAGAGTGGGAGCATTTCCTCCCCATTTTACAGAATGGGAAAAGGGAGACGAGAGATGCCATGAGCTACCCAGGATCCTACAGGGAGTCAGGCAGAACCTCCAGGCTGCTTGGTGCCCTAAGGAAATTCCAGCCACCAGGACTCTCGAAGAGGACAGCAGGGAGATGTGGGCTCACCACTTCCATGAAGAGGGTACAGATGTCAAAGTTGGGGTTCTTCCGGAGGTTTCTGATGACACAGGACTGTACCGTCTCGCCCCCGCACTCCACCAAGAGGCTGGGGGACGAGATGCTGGCCAGCTGGTAACTCTTCATGTTCCGCAGGCCCCATGCCAAGATCTGGGGACACCGAATGGGGACAGCAGCTGAAAAGGCCGCAGGATCTGGGCCCACAGGGCTGGGGCCAGGAAGGGGAAGGGCCGGGCCCCCCACAGCCCCAGCACCCCACAGGGGCTCACCTCGATGGCTGTACGCTGGAGAACCGGCTTGATGTTCTGTGGAACCATGTAGACGTTGGCCTCCCTCTGGGGTGGTGGGTAGGGCAGGTCTGTGTCTTCCGACTGCAGGGGACAGCAGATGGAGGAAGACCAAGGCAGAGAGGCAAGAGAAGAGGATAGAGGGGACAGAAGAGTGACACGTGTGGAGAGACACAGAGACAACGAAGCAAAGACACAGAAGTGGGCAGGCAGGCAGGCAGAGACAAGAATGCTCCGTCAGTCTGGGCCCAGCACCATCTTCTCCTGGATCACAGCTCAAACACCTTGGCCCAGGGTGTAGTCACCCCATTGCAAATAAGTCCCAAGTCACCCCTCCCCCCAGAATGCAGGCTCTGGTACATCCATGAGCTGCTCAGGGTCTCCCCATCCCCAACACACACATGCACACACTCACACACACACAGCCCTCTTCATCCTGGCACTTCACGTAGAGGGCCTTATTCCCCCTTTGGCTGGTTCTCCTGCCTCCTGGCTTGGACCACCCTGGTTACCATCGGCCCTGGGGCTGCAGCTCCACCCGCATTCGCACCTGCACACACATACCCAGCACAACCTCCAGCCCCAACGCACCATCTCCCACCTGCGTCACTCCAAGGGCAGAGGACTTGCCCTGTGAGCCAGAAAGAGCAGAGTAATTTACAAATAGGAGAAAGGGGTGTAGAAGGCCCTGCAAGCAGGTGTGTGTCAACACTGCTCTAGAGTTTGCCAAAAAGGCCTGGGCAAGAATCCCCAAGGATTACCAAGAACTACGTGGGGGAGCAGGGAGGGGGCGGGAGGCAGGTACTAGCATGGATCAGTCCCGGGAAGGAAGTGCAGTGATTAGGAGCACGGGCTCTGGGTGTGAATCATGTCTCTGCCACTTATTCAGTTAAATAAGTTATTTCACCTCTCGGTTGCTCAACTCTTCCATCCAGAAAGTGGATATTAAAATGATTTCAACCTCCATAGGTTAGTGTGAGGCTTGAAGAAGTTAACACCAGTACAACATTTAGAAGAGTGACTTTTATGTAAATGTGCAATAGAAAAACCATTACCAGCTCACGTGGCGCCTTTGTGACAATTAGAGAAAGATGTCCTTTTCTTAAGACTCTTTACTTCCATGTCAGAAAATCATCATATTTTCCTAGTTTATTAGACCAAGACATTTTACTGCCATCTACTGGAAAATTTTATAGAAAATACAAATATAGGATGTCTGCACTGAAAACTGCACCCCATTAGATACAGTGCCTTGTGCAGTACACAACCTGCATGTCTGTACATGGAGGCCCTGACACTCAGTCGATGTTAACTATGATTTAAAAGGCTGTGCTGGACACTTCGTCGCGCTTGCCTCATGTAATCTCATTTTATAAACCATGGATTTGCTTTGAGTTCCTTCTCAAAGAGTGGTGCATCCATCTACAGATGTGCCGAGTTGGATTGCGAGAGCAGTTGGAACAGAGAAATACACCAGCTTCCTCCAGCTTCCTCCAGTCATTTCTCAGCCAATCCCAGCCGCCACTCCTACCAACGGATTTCCTGATGATGCTACACTTCCCTGACCAGTAGTGGTCAGGAGCTCCATTCTAGGCAGACCTCAGTTCAACTTCCAGGCCTGCTGCTTTCCAACTGTTTGACCTTGGACAAATTACTCAACCTGTGCGACTCAGTATCATCCTATGAAGATCTGGGGTAATAATACCCTAATAAAGGGTAAAATTTATATACTCTTATAAAGTTGCTCTGAGAATAAATGAGAGAACAAATGTAGAGTGTCTGTCACATAGGAGGTGCTTAATAAATGGTAGTGACTGTAATTCTTACTGTGATTGTTGATGTCAGTACCATTATCTTGGCCATTTTTGTTGGTTGACCTTCCCAAGATGACCTGAAGATGGCTGAACCGCCAGATGCCTCTTTCAGAACAACGTTGGCTTTATAACTCTCCCTAAGTCACCAGGACACAGAGTGAAGGAACCCATCACTTTCCTCCAGACTCACATGGTAGGTGGCACAATATAAGGAAGCACCCGCATTTGTAGGCGGGAGCTGGGAGATGAGATCCCATCAGGGGAGGGTGACGCCGGGCTGCCTCAAGGGGGCGCCGTGCACACGGCAGTCTACTACATGAGTGGGCCCCTGGAGTAGGGCAGGCAGGCCCAGCACAGCCAGCACGGGGCCTGAGTGCCAGGGAGACCCCTGGCTCAATGCCCACCCTTGTGTGCCACGGCACTGGCAGGCAGGGTGTGTCTCTTCAAATGAAGCGTGTGCCCGGAGGCTCGCTCATGGCCCACGCGTGGCCAGCCTGTGGCCCACGCCCAACCCCATGTGGGCCCACACCAAGCACCCAGGAGGAAAAGGGGCTTAAGGAAAGGGTGAGAAAGGGAACACCCCCAAGATCCCCTGGGTGGGGAGGCAGAAAGACCAAACCTTTCTCACCGGGCTGCAAGGCTCTCCTGAAATCGTCAAGGAAAACCATGAATGCACTTCCCTCCAGAGCATTCCTCTCTGAGCATCCAACTCAGCAGTGTCCCTTTGCTTTCTTTTTATCCCTTATTTCCACCGTCCATCTTTCCTTCCAGGCTTCCTGGAGCTCTGGGGTGATGGCATTCCTATCTATTCATGAGGACCCAGCTCCCCATTTCCAGGGACCTGTTCACCAGAGGAGGAGGAGAGGGAAAACAAGAACCTGGAGAAGGTTAAGCTCTAGTACCGTTTGGAGAAGGCCCTGGAGGAAGAAGGCAGGTGCACACAGCTGCGTTGCGCCAGGCCAGTGGAAGCAGGAGAGAGAGACAAGCAGAAACAGTGGTTAAAGGTGTGCCCTCCAGGCAACTTCCTCAGCACGAGGCTATCCCTGTCCACCTCCCTGTCCCCAGGGGTCCCAGGATGCTCTTGCTGCCTTCCATAAGACCCCTCTCCAGGACCCCTGCCTCCGTGGCCCTCTCTCCACCCAGCCGCAAGCTGCCCCCACGGCCCTCCTTCCCCCGCCCCGCTGGCACGCTAGGAGCCTGCAGAGTCCTTACCAAAGTCTACATCTAAACTCTCTCCGGCTCCCTAACCCCTGTAGAATCCAGTCCTCCCTGATCTTCCACTCTAGCTCCTGGATCTTTTCCTTCACCAGACTCACACATCCACCCACACCTTCCTCTCTACAGCCTCTCTCGCTTCCCTCCTTCACGGTGAAGCTTCCTGAAAAGGACAGTTCTCCCTCACTTCTATTCTGTCCTCTGACCCGTGCCTCCTGCTTCTGCCCCTGAAGCTTCTCTCTCCAAAGCCGCTTACTACCTGCTTGTAGTTCAACCCAGAGGACACCCTCTGGCTCTTCTCTCTCTCACCCCGTCAGCAGCATTGGGCCAGGCGACCTCGGCCTCCTTCCTAAAAGGCTCTGAGTCCACACTGTTAGCCCCTCCAGCCTCTCTGGCGGCTCCTACCCTCGGCTTTGCTGAGTATCCCCAGAAGCCCCCCTCTACCTCTACCCAGCCCTGAAACGGTAGCCTCCTGCACCCAAACATCTCTCCTCAGCTCCAGACCTGCATCCCCAACCTCTTCCTTCTCGGTGCATTTGTGTGCCTGACAGCCTCTCCTACTGAAATTGTGGGGTCTTTATCTTCCCTTCAAAACCAGCCAACCACCAGCTGTTGCCTCCAGGATTCTCTATTTTTTCTGGCCTAGTCCACTTGAGGGGCATGACACCCTCACTCCTGGACAGCATCTCCATGGGAGAGGGCAGCGGTGGCCTTTATCAGAACTGGGGAAGTGAGTCAGCAGTGGGGGTAACTACAACTGACAGTGACACTAGGATATTCTGATTTGCTGTCCTGCATGTGCTGGGGGTCTCTGAGGACCACAGACCTCGAAGACAGCCATATAATATAAGGCCAGTTAGGTGGAGCCACGTTTGACCAGGCTCTCCCTTGCTCTCCCACCCCACCCGCCCTGAATGCAGGGTGGCCTGGGGTTCCTACTGATGGCATTGGACAGGTGTGCAGAGCCGGTATCAAGCCAGCTCAGACCAAGAGGCCCCTGTGGACAAATGAGTCTCTTCCCAACAGAGCAGAGACCACCTGTACTCTGTCCCCCTCAGTCTGGTCATCCTGCTAGCCAGTCGGTACAGGGTGAGAGTCCTGAGCCGTGAGGGGGCTTCCTCCCCCAGGCCTGGGGACCACCTCACTGGGCAGACGTCCATTTCCAGGGCAGGGGGACATGTTGGCAAGCCCCTCTGGCCCCCTAGGTCAGCCCTGTGACCAGTAGCCTGTAGACCCCCACCTCACCCATCAGGGGACATTCAGGGGACCCTCTGACAGTCACGTCCTGGCTCCTGGGGAGCTGCAGGAGAGGGCAGCCAGGCAGGCTGGGAGGGCTCCGTCGTCTGCCTGCCCCACCCAGCTCGTTAGGAACAACATGTTGCTCTAATTACACTTCCCAGGAAAAACAGTGTTTTAAATTAAGGCCTTGGGGGAGGGATGGGGGATGGGGGATCACTAGGTTTATTTTTCTGATTGCAAAACACCACACTTCGCCTTCTAGTGTTTGAGGAGGTACAAGAGAGTACCTCAGGTACGTCTCAGACGAAAACCATACCCATCACCTGGATTTGAAAGGGTGGATTGAGCGACGCCTGGTTGACCCCTTGCGCCAGCAGAGCGTCCCCTGCCACAGAGCAGGAGAAAAGCAGCAGAAGCCAGGGGCCAGACTCCTAGCTGGACTGCCAGCCCCTCTCCCCGCCCTCGGGGTCCCAGGTAGGGCCCTCCCCTGCACAGGCCCTGTCACCCTGGGGGCGCCCAGCTTGTTAAGCGACCCACCCTCGCCTCTTGGGCCGCGCATGCGTGCGTTGTGTTCTCTAGAGTGTACACACTCGCGCACACTCACACGTGCATGCACACACTCTCCAGTTCTCAGGAAATCTAAAATTGCCGTTTCTTTGAACTCATTCCCCTTGGCAGCGAGGACCGCCTTTGTTCTCCAGACATAAAGGAAAAGAAATGAGACAGAGGGCTAAGAAGAGGCGGGGAGAAGGAGGGAGAGAGGGAGCTGGAGCTGGGGCCAAGGAGCAAACAGAGGAAGAGTGCAACTCGAAGGGAGTATGGGAAGAGGGGGAAGGCAAGACAGGCTCCGAGCAGAGGGAAAGAGAGTGTGTGAGGGGAAGCCAGAGGCTGGCGAGCAGGGAAGGCAGAACCCACCCCGCCAGCCCTCTCCACAGGGACCCAGGCCTCCCTCCACCTCACCAAAGCCTCACAAACACAACACAACAGCCCCCCTGCCTTCCCCACCAAAAATCCCCAGAGAGGGAGGAGCTAGGTGGGCATAAAACCCTGGGAGAGGGGAACTCTTGCCCCTGCAATTGGCCCCAGACGGTCACCTACACCCCCAAGGCACTGCTGCTTGGGACTTTTCCTCTAGGCACAGAGGCTGCTCTCTCACCCCCTTTTCCAGTCACTGCTTTCAAAGCTAGCTCAGTGTTCCCTCTTCCAGGAAGCCATCCCCCACTGTCCACCCAAGAGCCCTCAGCTCAGCCATTTACCCATTTGTCCTCCACTCTACTGCCAACAGGTGTGTGCAAACCAACTCCCCACAGGAGAGGCCATCTTTCAACCACCCACTTGCCCCCATCCATTCCTCCTGGTCCTTCTCCAGTCCAGGCCCCCCATGACAACTGTTCCAAAAGCCTCCTAGCTGGCATCTCCCCCAGGACCTTGCTGCCCACCTCATACCCCCACTGCAGACACCGTCCATCCCTCTCTGCTGCCACGGCCGCTAGCGTACTCCTAGGCTAGGCTTTGCGAGACCCTCCAGGGAGGCAGTAGCGCTCAGGGATCAAGCCTGGGAACCTGGGAGGGGCTGATGGGGGATCCAAAGCAGGGACTTGGCCACAGCCAAGAAGACAGAAATCAGCCAGAGGCGCCAGGCTTCCTGCAGGTCCAGCAGCAGCAGCAGAACTAACCTGCCTCCGCCCGGCCCCTGGGGTTTCTTAAAACCAAATAGGTCCCAGGAGCTTGGCATGAGGCTTAGCCATCAAGGGAGGGGGGAGTGGACTGGTCTAGAGACTCCAGGGCCGTGGGGGAGGGGGATCCAGAGATGAGAGGGTCACCAGGTCATCTTCTGGGGTTGTTTCCTGGACCAGCTGATCCCCTGTTCGCTGTCTCCAGGCATCCTTCTGGACCTCGGCCCCTTTGGACCTCCTGGCTGAGCCGGCCCTGGGCCTGGGAGACCTCCAGGACTTGCTCCTGCACACCCCCACCCTGCCTCAGCCTGTGGCCTGGCTGGACCTGCAGCGGGACACTTGGCCCTCTCTGGGGTCTGGCCCCAAAGCTGAAGCTTTGATTTGCCTCCTGACGAGACGGCAGCAAGAGCCCTGCTCTCGGAATCTGAGGCTCCACTGTTATATATTGCAAATCCAGTTATTAGGGATTTTAACTTTTTTTTTAATAACTCATCCCTGGGCTGGGTCTTCTTTAGAACAGGCTGTGGGTTTTGGCCACAGAGTGCTCTCAATCAAGAGAGAGGGCTCCGTGCTGCTTCCCTGGACAGGACTCCGCTCCCCTTTCCAAATCGGCAGTCTTTTGCAACTGCAGCCAGAAGCAGGAGGCTGCCTGTCAGGCGCAATTACGGCTGGCTACTTGGCGGACCCCACCTCGGTCTGGGAGCAAAAAGGAAGTGAGGTAAGGGGCACGGGGCCTGTGGATCCCACATCCTGACCCTGCTCTCTCAATTCCAAATTGCACTGAAAATGTCAAACGGTGTCTGCTCCCAGCCTGGGGATTCCCTGACGGCAGGAAGTGGCTGCCCTTTTCCCAAATCCCCATCTGCCCAGGGCTCTCTCTGCCCAGGCCCCCTCCGCTAACTCATGAGGATCTGCTTGCAGATAAACAGGAGGCCAGAGGGAAGGGGCTCCTCCTGTCCCAGGGCAGAGGACACAGCCTGGCTTCACCTGGATGCAAACCCCAAACTACTTTCTGGTCCTTAAGAATCCCCAACCCACCTCTTCCGCCCCAACCAGCCAGGCTTCAAACTGGTCCTCGGCCATTTGGGCCAAAGGCATGTCCCCCACCTTCTCCCTAAGTGCTGCAACAACATCTGGCTTATGCCACCTCCAAGAGAAACTTCCACTGCCCTGGCACCTTCTGTACAACCTGGTGTGACCAGATGAGACTCTGCACTGCTGGCTGTGTAGTCTGGGAGAGTCTGGCCTCCCAACAGGACGACAAGCCTTCTAAGGCCAGAAGCACCCCCAGGACATCCACCAGGCAGCCCTGTACCCATTCACAGTGTGGGGGTCTCCACATGCCATGCCCCCTGGGGCACCTGGAAGGCTCCGGGGCCATGCCCAGAGACTGACTTTCACCTTCCCTGTCTCTAACCCCCCCACACCCCACCCACAAGCCTCAGGTATGAGGGACTCACCTCATCCAGGATCCCTGGTGCATCCTGCACCTGCACCGCAGCCGTAGGGTATTACACATGCAGGAGACGTTGGAGGGAGGAAAAGGTAGGAGAAGAGTTAACCATTAGTGACAAGGCGCAGCAGGCCAGCCGGAGATCAGCATGCCATGTGTTGCTCCTGAGAGGAGCCCACGGAAACCAGCTCCCATTGAGGGGCACATGCTTTCCAGCCACACCCCTCCACGAGGGCCGTGAGAAAGAAGGTGTGATGGATGTCAGTGCAGAAGGACTAGGTGGAACCCTAAAGCCTAAGCCTAGAGCCCAGGCGTCTCCAGGGGTGGCAGGAAAAAAGAAAATGACAGCTGGTGGTTAGAAGGGGCCAGGGCCCTGGGGCAAGAGCCCAGGAGGAGACAGGCTGAGGCCCTGCAGCTGCTGCTCACCCTGAGGCACCTGAACTTGGGGAGCCCCAGGGGAATCAACCTAGAATCCTTGGGGCCTGGCAGAACTGGGAGAGGGAGCTTGGATGGAGTAGGACCTGGAGAGGGACAGGAAGGAGTGGGGAGATCAACTGAGCACTTGTCTAGTAAAAACATTGAAAATTGCCTGGGCTGCCTTGTCCCAAAAGACCCCAAATGACCGCTTCTCAAAGCTGCCACAGAGCCTGGTCTAGAGTAGTGTTTGCTGAATCAGATTAGCCTGGGAACCAGTGAAAGGTCTATATTTCCTACCATGACCCCCAGGAGAGGGAAGGAGAGCCACCGAGAAGGGGCTGAAGACCCTGTCACTAGGACAGGAGAGAAAGCGGGGTCACGAGAGGGACTGTGAGTTGGGAACTATGATCTAAAGCCGGGGCCCTCCAGGGCGCGTCAGAAGCCCTCAGGGGGCTTTGCTAAGGCCGGGGGTGCTGGGCTGCAGCCTCAGCGCTTGCTTCAGCAGGTTGGAAGTGGCCCCCTAAGCATCTGCATTTCCAACAGCGTCTGGGGTGACGCTGCTGCTGGCTGGGGGAGGATACCACGTTTTGAGAACCACGGGACTAAAAACCAAGGTGCCCAGCCCCGGCTGCACATTGAAATCTGCCTGGGCAGCTTCAAAAGTTGCCAACGCCGTGATCCACACCCCCAGAGGTCCTGTTTCATTTCACTTGGGGTGGGGCCTGGGGTAAGTTTTAAAGCTGCCCAGGGCCACGGCCAGGTTGAAAAGCTCCGGCTGGGTAGTCAGGAGGCCCCTGCAATCCAAGTGTCTGTGATTCTCGGATTTCTCAGGGAAGTAAGGCAGGAAAGGCCCGAGCCGGGCAGGGAGACTTGGAGGGAGATGAGAGGACCCCAGTCCCTCCCACCCTGCCCTGTGAGACCCTACCAGGGTCCTCCCAGAAGGAGCCTTCATAGCCTCAAGGCAGGTTGGGGGTAGAGGGTAGGGAGGCCTGCCTGCCCTTGCTAGCCTGGGAGGGGGCTGCACACACACGGACTTTGAAGAAGAAAAGCTAAGGGCGAGACTCACCTCAAACCCAGGAATATGGTAGACCGCCGGCTAGGGGTAAAGGAGAAGCGAGCTTCGGTCACGAGCTGGTCACCCAAGGCCCCCCTCACCCCCTCCCGCTCTGGCAGGAAAACACATTTTTCCTTCTTTTTTTTTAGTGTCTTTTTTTATTTTGTTGACCCCCCCCGTTCCCCCTGCCAGTAACTTCTAATATGCTTTCTATCTCTGCAAATTTGCTATTTCTCGTCATCTCTTATAAATGATAGCATACAATTTTTGTCCTTATGTGCCTTGTTAATTTCACCGAGCATAATGTTTTCAAGGTTTTTCCATGCTACAGCCTATCTCAGAACTTCATTCTTTCTCATGGCCGAATAATATTTCATTGCGTGTATGCCCCACATTTTGCAAACACATTTTTAACCGCAAAATGACACTGGTGGAGGATGTCAGCCATCAGGCCCACCCCGGGCTTTGCAGGCTCTATTCCTTAGAGGCCTAAGGATTCCTCAGAGGTGCCTGGGAGCCCGGGAGTTCTGGAGTGCCCCCCCGCCACACACACACACACACCCTCCCCCACAGAGGTCCTCCTCCCAGGAAGGCCGTCAGGAGTGAGGAAGGACCAATATTCTACCCCAATATTAGATAGCGTCTTGATTCAGGGTACAGAAAGTGGGAAAGCAGGCTGAGCAGGAGGGCAGACCCATCACGGAGTGCAGGCCCTTGGTGGGGGAACAGGGATATCTGGGCAGCCCCCTCCCCCCTTTGGGAGCATTCCCCTCCCCATGAACACCCTGCCTCCCTCCTCCCCAGGTAGACTGGCCTCACCTTCTCCCTCTGGATGAGCTCAAAGGAGGCCAGCAGTTCACCCGCCGGCTGGCTGCCCCTGGTCAGCGGGAACCAGGCCAGCCGGGGCATCCGTTGCATACTCGGTTGACAGATACAACGTCCCAGAAACTCATCTGCACCCTAGACAGGGCGTGGAGAAAGAGGAGACAGCGTCCCCCGAGCGCAGAGCTTCAGGCAGCCTCCTGAACTGGCAAAGGGCCTCAGAAGTCAGGGCAGCCTCCTTGTGCAGAAGGCTGAGCTCTGCCCTCCCTAGAGGGATGCAAGGACAGTGCCCCCACCCCAGGCTGCTGGCCACTGGTGCTAGGTTTGAATTCCCCTCATGGTCAGTAAGTCCTTCTGCATGTCTAACTAGCATTCACCTGCTCTAATTTATTCAAGCTCCAAGCTCATTAGAGACGGGAGTAATGGCCCCACTGCATTCCTCTAGTCCCCTTCGGAGTGAAGGTGTTGGACATTTCCAAGGATTTTTGTATCTCTTGTTTCATTTCATCTTTAAAGCCCCTCACTTTCCAGATGGGGAAATTGATATCACATTCATCAAGTTAAATGAGTCTTGCTAAAGTGGTGTTTTCAACTTATCATGCTTTTGCTCAAGCCCTTTCCTGGCTTCCCATGGCCTAGAGGATAGGCCCGTCACTGTAACCCGCTCACCTCTCCTTCCCTGCCTCGTTCCCCCCCTACACATCCCTCTGCTCCAGTCCGGCTGACTCTGCAGGCCCCTCTCCCCCTTGCCTTTGTCTGGGCCATTTCCCCACCACTGCTGCCCTCCACCCTTCTCAGCCGCTGTGCAAAGAGTGCCCCTGTTCACAGCCAAGCTCTGCCCTCTGACCTGGGCCCATGGCTAGCTCCCTCGAGGGCCGGGGTGTGGGCAGGACCTGGGGCTTGGCCAGATGGTGCAGGGGCCCTCACAAGCCCTCCGGCCTGGCCCAAGCCCTCATCCGGAGAGCGCCACGGCCATGGCTGGGAGGCGTCCCTGCCTACACTCAGCCCGAAGCAGGGGGCGCCCCCAAGGGCCATTCTGGAGTGGCCTCCAGCCCCTGCACAAATGCCTACACCAGGGAGTGGCAGCCCAGCACAGGTCCTGACCACTCCGAGTGGACACTGTCATAGCACCGGAAGGGCCCCCGAGGCCCCTCTGGGCCAGGTATTGTCCCTGAAGGCTCTTAGAGAGGTCTTGGGGTGGGGGGGCCTGACAGAAGACCAGGTGCAGTCAGGACAGCAGGGAAGCACTCAAGGAGCCCAGGGCCACGGTTATTTACCAGCAGGTACAGACTAGTTTTAAACTGTTAAAGTCAGGCACTCCCCCTGCTCGCCCCAGGACCCAGCGGCCCACCCACCCAGAAGAGGCCGAGGCTCTTCTGCATCTGGGATCCCTCCCGGCCCTCGGGCCAGGCCCCCACCGTAGCCTGCAGCCTGCAGCCAGCATGTGCACCGGCTCCTTCTGCTTAGTTTCCCTGGCCCAGCATCCTCCCAGTTCTCCCACCTCTCTGCCACTCTTCTCCTGCCCCCAAAGGTGCCCTTTGCCATCTGCTCTTCTCCAAACAGACCCAATAGACTCTTTTTCAATTGCTCATTCCTCTGCCAGCACCAGCTTTTCCTTCCAAGAGAATAACTCCCAGGTTGACGTCCCCAGCCCTCTGCATTCAGTCCTGTTCTCCACTGTCCTCTGGCACCCCAAATGGCCTCACCATCCCCCATCACCATCACCACACCCCCAGGATACCTGACACTCAGTCATGCCAGCTCTTTCTGGAAAGCTTCTTCCAAACCCTACCCCCTCCCCTTTCATCCCAGTGCAGCCCCCCACCCAGGCCACTTGCCTAGTGGCTAGCATAGTCTCGCTCTTCCAATAGTATCCCACTTCCTCTTTAAACTGTTGCTTTCACCCATCACTCCCCTGCTCTTCGGGTCTTGCCTCCTAGCTCCTCCTTCCCAGCCTGCCCTTTGCTGGAATGTACATCTGCACCATCCCAAGAAGCCAACCGCGGGCCTCCTTCAGGGCCTGGGTCTTCCCACAGCCTTCCCTGACCCATAGCTTCTCTCTCCCTTCTGGGAACCTTCTAGAGCAGCCCTGTCCAATGCAGGAACCCTCAGCCACCTGTTTCTATTTACATTTAAATTTTAATTAATTAGGACTAAATATAATTTAGAATACAGTTTCTCAGCTATACTAGCCACATTTCAAGCACCCAGGAGACACACGTGGCTCATGGCTCCCATTTGGGACAGGGCAACTGCAGAACATTTCCACCATCACAGGAAGTTCTGTTGGACAGTGTTGTTAAGAGAGCCCTGTGTGCACCACAGAGCTACATGGCACTCGGGAATGCCGTGTCTCACGTGAAGATTCTCTGCTCTGGGGGTGAGTCTTGGATCCTACCTAGACTGGGAGCCCCAAGCGAGGGGCCACGCCATCAGAAAAGCAAGTGCTTGATAAGTGTTTGTGGATTCAACTTAGTTATCTGAAGAGGGTCAATTGGCCTGGGACCATATCAGCAAGATAGAGGCAGAGAAAACCCAGGCCTCCTGACACATGGCCAGTGGTCCTTTCTAGATCTGTCCCCTCTCTCCACTGTGCTTGGTTAGCAATGCCTGCCATAGGGCACCCCACATGTGCTAGCAATCCATCTTCAATTGCTCTGAAATAGTTTTTAATTACTGTATAGGCTGTGGGGGTCAGAGGAGAGGCCACTGGTCCCAGATGGGGAGTGGGGGAGGGGGGTCACCCATCTGGCTGGGGAGGCAAGAGTCCCCATAAACCCATTCCTCACAGTGTCATTTCCCCCGGGACCCTTGGAAGAGGTGGAGGGCAAGGGGTGAGGGAGGCGGGGCTGGCTCACGTAGGTGTCGTGGTCGTACAGCTCCACCACGATGCTGGGAGGCTGCTCGGCGATGCTGGCCGGCTCGCCAAAGATCTCGATCTCGTAGAAGATGAGCGTCTGGTCCCAGGTGGGGTTGAGGGTGTTCTTTGCCACCACCGTCTTCTGGCTCTGGTGCAGGAAGGAGACGATGGCATAGGGATCTGTGGGGGGAGGACAAGGGACAGGACAGGACACAGCAGGACCCTGAGACTCCTGCTCGGGAGCCAGGGCAGGAGCACAGAGCTGGAGCAGGCCTGCCGCCGCTGCTCCATAGCAATAAAATTCAAGCTGGAGCCCCTTTCTCCCCAGGGGGCTCTCCCTGCCAATCCATGAGACCAGCTGGCGGGCAGCCATGGGGAAATGGAGCCAGGGTGCAGGCAAGTGGGCACGAGACCCAGAGAACTGCTATGCTCCTTCCTGGGCTGGTCACCTGGGGCAAGGGCCAGCCAGAGGCGGTGAGCACCAGGATGGTCCATTCATTCATTCATTCATTCATCCAACAAGCATTTATTGAGTGCCTTCTGCCTGCCAGGCTAGGGGCTCGGTACCAGGGTCTGAAAATGCAATTGGAGCAAAATGTTAGCCACAGAAGCAAACGTAAGTTACAGTTTTGATCAGTGCTTTTGAAGATCAGTACTCAGGCGCTGTGGGGTGTGTAACAAAGGGATCTACCCTCCTTGAGGAAGGGCAATTAGAAGAGAGATTTTTGTCTCAGTGAGCTCTGGGATGCAATCAGACTGATGTGATTAGATCTGCATTTCAACAAGCTCACTCTTGGCTGCCATGTGGAGAACAGACTAGAGGGGCAGCAGTGGGTGCCTGGAGACAGATTAGGAGGCTACAGCAACAGTCCGGGCAGAAAGGGTGGGGTCTTAGGTGGACATGTGGCGCCCAAAAGGGCAGAAGGACTCAAGAGATGTTAAGGCTGAGCTGGGTGAGAGGAACCCAAAAGGCCTTTGCAGTTCACTGCTACCCCTAAATCCTTTTCCAGCTTGACAGCTCCAGCCACACTCTGCCCATCCCCGGAGGCACGCTGCTGACACTAGAGCAAATTCTAGGGCAGTGGTTCTCAAATGCAAGCACGCACCAGCATCCCCTAGAGGGCTGACACAGATGGCCGGACCCCTGGCCCTAGAGTTTCTGACTCAGTGGGTGTAGGGTGGGACCCAGATTTTGTTTTCCTAACAAGTTCCCAGGTGAGGCTGACACTGCTGCTCCAGGGCCACACTTGGAAAACCACTGCACAAGAAGGTCCTGTGGGACCGAGTGCATGTCGTTTGGGAGAGGAGCAGAGGGTTTAGAAGAGGGGGCTCCTCCAACTTCTCCCATTAGGACATCCGCTTGGGGGCAGGGTCTGGTTTGTTGCCATTTTGGAAGACTCAAAGAGCCAGATGCTGCGGGAAAGTCTGGGGAGGCAGGAGGCTGGCAGCTGGGTGCTGGGTGTCTGTGAGAGCTGAGCCCAAATGCCCTAAAATATGCCTTAGACCCTCAGCGCCTGTCTCCTTCCTGCAGAGCCTTGTCCCCTCTGAGCCCCACAGTGCAACCCCAGCACTGCCACTAACTCCCCGGTGGTCTCAGGAGAGCCTCAGTGCCTTGGGGGTGTTGGCTTCTGTCCTGCTCACCTCAGAAGGGGGCTGAGATGTCCAGGATGAGGAGACTGCTCTTCGTACAGAGGGAAGGGACAGAGGACAGGCTCCCTGGCCACAGGGAGACCAAGTGGCACACGCTGGCCCCTGCATGGGGGGTGGCAAAGCGTGGCCATACAAGAGGCGGGCAGGTTGGGGTGGGTGAAGGGAGGACCCCCATCAGGGGATGGAGGGAGCCAGGTGCAAGATTACAGCTGTCACCCAAGGGACTAGTTTTAAGGAGGAAGGGAATCCAAGCTAGGGGCAAATGCTAGGAATCCCGTCTGGCTCACAGGAGGCAGTCACCAGCAGGGCACCAGCCGGTCAGCCTTCAGGGCAATCCTGGAGGACTTCTTGCAGGAAATTGACTTTGAACTTGATTCTGGGAGCAGCAGAGGGCAATGGGAGGCCCTCAGCAGGAGAAGGGGTCAGGGGAGAAGCACCCACAACGCTTCACCCCCTCCCATCTGGTGGGAGCCTCCTTGGCATGGGGACCCCTTCCATGCACCAGCCCTGGCCCCAAGCCCTTTCCCTCCTGACCCCTGGCAGGGCGCAGTGGCGTCTGTGCATTTAATGAAACCGTCTGGCTGTGATACCATCAGCTCGCAGAGAACCTCTCCCCAGTTCCAGTAAGGGAAAGAGGGGGCGTTCCGATAAATAAAACCATATTAGAGAGCCGGCGAAAAAGCCCCTTTTGTTCCCACCCCCCGTGCTTCCCAACGCTTTATTTTTATAAGCGTGCGGGCCCCAGACCGACCGCGTTTACACAAAGATCACAATTGCGCATTGTGGCGGCTGTGCACGCTGTATTGGTGTTGGCAGCACCCCCCACGCCGGCCCCCCGAGCAGTCCCGACTGCTTCCAGCAGCCCCAGCAGCGCAGGCAATGAGCTCAGCACTGGGGGAAGGGGGCTTTCAAACAAAAATCACCCAGACCCACACACGCACCCCGCCCGCCGATTGGGAGGAAAAAACACACAACAAAGGCATTGTGAAGAACGGGCCTGCAGGCCGGGGCCGCAGACACTGGGCTACTGTGTGCGGGGCTGGCTGTGCCCCCCACGGGTCGGCCCCTCCAACAAAAAAGGAGCAGCGGGGAGGGAGGGCGTTGCTGAAGCAAGGTGGTCAGATGAAGGAAATCTAGACAGACTCACAGACACATCCCTCTTCCAGGAAAGCCACAAGGAGGGACAGGCAGATTCCCAGGGAGAGGTAGAGGGGAAGGCGAGGGGCTGGTTTCTCAGGTCCAGCCCAGTCCAGAGCTCTCACCGGGGCCACACCCCTGCAGGAGGGGTGGGGGGAGGCATCTGCCCTCTGTTCTCGTGCCCACGCGAAGCACCAAGCTGAGACTCCAGAGGACTGGGATCAAGGAGCCCTCTGGGGACTGCAGGCTGCCCTGGGATACTCCAGCAGGAGCACACAATGGTTCTACCAGACTCCATCGCCACAAGAGAGCAGGGTACAGGGCCCCAGGCCCCAGGCAGGTGATTCTTTTACTGGACCCAGAGCCCTGCACCCAGGCCGGGCCCTGTTCCCCAGACCACACCCCCTTCCTGGAGCTCCAGGGAGGACTTCCCTCATGGGCCTTCCCACCCACCAGCTCAAGTGCCCCGGATGGGGGCCAGGGCAGGCAGGGTCATCCCCATTTGTCAGAAGAGGAAGCTTTATCCCAGCAAGACTGAGTGACTAGCCCAAGCGTACACGTGGCTGGGACTAGCCCCTGACTCCCAGCCCAGTGCTCCCTCTGGCGTGCCATGCCCATAGGAAAAGAGCCATCAAGAGGGGGGAAGTAGATCACTAGGAACCAAGGCAGTGCCAGTTAAAACTATAAGACAGCAAGATTTCTCCTGTAAAATTAAGAAAAAACTGTTTGACATTATAAAACTCAGTGTTGGCAAATATTTGGTGAAATATGTACTCTCCTTTATGGCTGGAAGTAATTCAGCGACCCTTCAAGAAAGTAATTGGGCCATCTGCCCTGAAAAACATAAAAATGGTTATGCCCTTTTCCCCACATTCCTGGGAATCATCCAAATTAACCAAAAAGTTATAGGTACAACGATATTCACTCCTGCCTCATTTATAATGCATCATTCATTCAATACACACTCACCATTTGACTAGCATGTGGGCAAGCACAAAGTTAGAAATATGAAGAATGAGAAGCAAGCCAGGCTCTTAAGATCACGACCACTGGTTGGAAATGGTACCAAACCACAATTCTAATACAAAGCGATTTGCAACTTAATCGTGGAATGCCCAAGGTCCTGGAGGTGGGAGGTACTCAACCAGACTGGTACATCGAGGGAGGCTTCCCAAAGGAGGTCACTCTTAACCCGAGTCTCAAGAGTGAGGAGGCAGCCATGCAGGCCAAGGGAGAGGGGCATTCCATGCACCCAGCCCAGGCAAAGGCACGAAAGGGCACGGACCCTCGGCAAGCAGCAAGCAGTTGGTATGGCTGAGGGGAAGGGAGGTCCCAGGACAGTGAGGACAGAGGAGGGGGAGAGGGGGGCAATCACACACGGCCCTGCCTCCATGCTGAGCAATTTGGACTGATCCTGTAGATCAAAATGTGTTCAAGACGTGAGTTCTCGGGAGAGCTAATGAGCATTTAAACAGGTTAAACAGGCCTCTTGACTGCAGCAGTCTCAGGGCCTCTCCTGTGCCACTGTGCCTTGTAAATCTCTAAGTGTGCAGGGCTTCCCAGTCTCTCTGACTCAGGAACCCTTTTTAAGTGGAGCATTTCACAAGCCTCCAATGCACTTTGGAAAATACCTCCTTAAGCTCATCGGGTGGATTACCCCCAACCGGGACCCACCTTAACACAAGGCTGTGTTCAAAAAGAGGGGGCCGTGGCTGGATTCCAGGCATGGGAAGCCCAGTGAGTAAGAGTTTCCCCAGCACCGCCCAGGATGGAGTGTGGATCTGGGGGGAAACTAAAGCACTGGTCACTGCAGAGGTGACCCCAGCTGTGAGGCAGCAGTGGCTCATCAGCCACTGCCGTGGCCTGGTCTGAAAGGAACACCCCTCAGGACCACCCAGCTGGAACACAGCTGTGACCTCCCAGGAGCCATGTGGACAGCAGAGAGGGCACAGGACCGTCCTCTTTCTTGAAAGATGCTGCTCTCCTTCTCCCCCACCCCACACCAGTAAATTAATAATTTGGCATCTGGTCTACTAGTCATCTCTCATATGCTTGGCCAGCCAAGTCCGGACCCCTGAGCCCACTGACCTGCAAGACTTTCAAAGAGGAGTTTCTGGACCCCCTCCCCATCCACAAGCTGAGGGCCAGCCTGTGGAGTGTGGGGACCTCAGGACAGTGATGCCCCAGGGTCCTCCATCTGGGTGGCAGCCCTGTAAGCAGCTTCAGCTATGGCTCCCTCAAACCACAGCACCAAGGAGAGGGCAAAGATAATCCCCTGGGGAATAATTTGGCAAGGCAGACAGCTCCCTTCCAGCTCCCTTTGAGAAATATCAATCTACAGCAAAGGGTCGCTTTTGAGAGAAACAGTGCTACCCATTCCAGATTGAAGTGGTGGGCAGAAGGAGACAGGTTGAGGATATGTGATTTCTACATCTTCTAGAGTCATATCTTTTCAGTTCAAAGTAAATCCAGTAAAGACAACACATGCTCACAAATCAGTAGCAACTCCATCTCAATAACAAATAGAAGTCATTTGAACTAAGCATTCTTTCCCATTTTGTATGCCTAATTATCACCCCGGCCATACACACTCATAAACACACACACTCACACCCACACACAGCCTTCCATAGTCCACAGACAACCAAACCCTGCCCGAGGCACAATCTTCAGGCGCCTGGATGGCACTCTCTCCACCAAGGGCTGGCACACTTTCCCTCTACCAAGTTCAATTTTATTCAACAAGTATTTCCTGGGGAACTCCCCAAACCCTCAGCCAAGGTTGCTCTGGGGCAACTGAGAGAAGAAGCTGATATGGCCTCAGCCCCGGACAGCCCCAAGGCCCACCATACAGGGGATAAGCAGAGAGCACAGCCCAGGGCCACGTGGGGCTAAGGCCTGAAGCGGAGCACTGTGGGACCCGGCAGCTCAGGAAAGGCCTGGAGTACAGAGTACTACAGGCCAGAAGCCCAAGGAGGGCCCTCTCTACCCCAGACACCCTGGCAGGCAGGCTGGACTCTGCTAGACCCTCCCCTGGCCCCAGACGTTCCAGATTCATGCATGAGTTTCCTCAGAGAAATGCCAGCTGGTGGCCGGGCACAGCCTCCGGCCGCCGGCCGCCCCAAGGTCAGTTCCAGGGGAGGAATTGCTTTGGTTTAGGGTTTGGGAGTGAAAATAAACACTCTGGGTTTTATAGGTTCACTCATGTTGGCTGCTGTTTTCCTTTCCAGCAGCTGCTCAATCGGGCCTTTCATTCTGGAGCCAGTGGCCTCTGAGGAAGCCCTGGGCAGTGCCCTCAAAGCTCAAGAGATGTTTGTTGGGGGGAGGGGATGGGGCCAGGACGGAAAGTGTGACGTCTCCCTCAAGCCGGTGCCGGGCGGACTCTGCCACTGCAGTCCCCGTAGGTGAGTGCTGGCTCCCGGAGACGGTCCTTGGAGAGGTTCCCTCCCTGTGCTGCAGGGGCCCCCCACCTGGCCCCCACCTCACCACCTGCCCCCTGCCCACATCCCTGGCCTGCACACTCACCTCTCACATCCTCCCTGGAAGGAAGAGGAAGGGAGATTGGGGATGAGGCATTTCTTTTTTCCTCAGGGTAAGTTCTAATTGTCAGAAAGCATCCTGGCAAAGTTCCCAAGGAAACTGCAGATGCAGACCGCTGCTCCTGGTTTGCCAGTTCCTGCATATTGGTCTTGAACCCACTTTACTGGGCACTCTCAGGACCAAAAGCTCAGAAGAGAGCTTCCTCCACCCACTCTGCACCTGGGGTCACTGGGAGAGGTGGAGAGTGAAGTGGGGGGACCACAGCTGCTTCGGAGTAAGGAACAGAGTGATCCCCCCACATCGGGGAAGAGACCTGGCTGGGGAAGGGGACAGGCAAATGGCTGCAAGCCGTTCCAGCCAGTCTGTGAACAGAAGGTCATTATCACAAAACAACTCAATTCTACTGAATTAAATAGCAGCATTTGGAGGATGAGAGCCATGGGTTCAACTGCAGCTCTGTCACTTGTCAGCTATCTAAACACAAAAAATTTAGAAAACCCGAGTCTCAGTTTCCTCATCTGTAAAATGGGGATGTTAAATACCTATTTCATAGGCCAGTTTGTAAGGATTACACGAAATAATGCCAGCAAAGTCCCTGGGCACATAGTGAGCTCTCGATCAATGTTAGGGCTTTAGATTCCAAGTACTACAGGCTCAAAGGTAAGACAAGGCCCCTTCCTAGAGGAGCTCGCAGTCAGAGGAATGTGGCAGAAATAGACTGCAATAGACCACTACACAGTGGGTTCTGAGAGAGGTGCAGGCCACGTGCTGAGGAAAGCCTGAGGAAGAAGCAGCCAGCTGGCTCAGGGAAAGGTCAGAAGGCATCTGGGCTGGGTCTTGAAGGATGCGTAGGAGTTTGCTGGATTAAAAATAGGGGTGGGATGCATTCTAGGTTGAGGAAACAGTGCAGTGCCAGGCACATGGATGAGGTTGACAAGCATGGATAATAGCTGGAGCGAGTGGATAGATGGGAATTAATGAAAGTTGAAGAGAGTGAGGTCCACAGGGGTCAGATCAGATCACAAAGGACCTTGTCTGCCACACTGTCAGCGTCTATGTTTGAAATAAGGGAGTGACATGTAGATCTGTCTGGGGAGCATGAATCTGGGAAGGGGCGGGCTCACAAGGAGCTTGGTTTGGACAGGATGAACCGAGATGCCTCTGAGACATACGGCGGTGGTCATAATAAGGGGCAGGGCTGAAGGCCTGGAAGGTTCCTCCAGATGAGCCATGAGCATTGGGAGGGGAGGAGGGGGACAGTGCGCAGAGAGGAGGACACAGGGCTTAGAGGGCAATGAAGAATCTGAGTAGGAGCAGTAGAGAAGGAGGAGGCTGCAGGAGACCCCAGACCCCTGAGAACCAAGGCCAGAGGGGCTTGCCGAGGAGTCAAGCAGGCCGTGGACGGGAGGGTGTTTCACTTCAGGAGGCCACAGCGACCCTGGCCACGGCAGCCTACCTACCTCACGCACCCAGCAGGCAACAATGCCCACCCACAAAGAAGTCCCCGACCATGCTCCCTGTTGTCCAAAGGCCCGACATCTCAGTTCCCAGTTTTCAGGTCATGTCCCTGGCCCTCCTCCCTTCTCCCCCACCTACCAGAAAAAGAGTCCTTGTCCATCGCAGGCAGGTCCCGGGCCTGGTACATGTAGCAGCGCAGATGGTATCGGTTCCCATCTTCAGCAGGGAAGAAAAGAGATGCAGGAGTGAGGGGTGCAGTGGCTAGAGGGGAGGATGGAGACTGTCCCTAGTAAGGGCAGTGGAAAGAGGGGTGGGACCCATGTCAATGTGCCAGGAGTGGTCCCCTCACAGCGTCAGGAGAACAGACCACCACTCCTAGGGGGACACCGGAGTGAAGTATGGAGAAAGAAACCAAATAGGTGTTGGGGGCAGCCAGGACACAGCGGACCTGAAATGCTGCTTTCAGGTTTCAAGTTCACACACACACACCCCAAACGCCACTGACCCACTCAAAACACACAGAGTTAGCTCTCCACTGCCCCCACAGACTCACCTGACCACGTGGTCCCACACAAGCACAAATGTAAGGTTGCACACCCATAGCACCCGTCCACACCACCAAGCGCCACTTACAGTCGAAGATGCAGGAAATGGTGGGTCTGTTCACGCCAAAGCTCAAGGTGGACACAGACATGGAGTCTTCACTCTTGTCATCTACCACACCACCCTGGAGACAGAAAGCTGGTCAGGGCAGACCCTGACCCCAGAGCCCAGGGATGGCGGGAAGACAGGCCCAGAATTAGGTCCCTCAGGAAACCTCTAGACCATGCTTCTCGGCTGCCAAGAGCCGGGCCATCAGGCCTGCAGTTTCTCTCTAGGGGAGCCCATCCTCTCCTGAAGCATCTCCAGGTTCCAATTTCAAATCACATCACAAAGGAGTGTGGGAAATTCTGCCTCCCTACTGAAGACCGAGCCCACCAGAATGAAATTTCAAGTTGTTCCAGCCCAAGAGGTTAAAGTTTGATAGAAGGAAGGACTCTAAGGGGTTCTCCAGGGAGGGATGGGTTAAATGGAGCCAAGGTCTGGAAGTCTCATTCTGGCATCTCTGGGCCCCCCATCTCTCTCCACCCTCTGTGTATTTGGAGACGGTACAGGTGCCAGAGACACACAGGCACTGAGCTGGGTCCCCAGATACAGGCTGAGGCTGCACTGTTTCCTTTACCATCTCTCACTGGCTCCCACCGTGCTGAGGCTAAGGGGGCTTGGGCTGAGGCCGGGGCTAGGGATTGTGTGTGGTCAGGAATGAGGGAGGGAGGCAGAGCTGGCTCAAAAGTCAGTCTGTGGGTTCACAGAGCATAAACCCAGAGTCAGTTCGGTCACCTCGTCCTCATTAGCACCAAGCTCTAACCTCTGAGCCACAAACTACATTTGGTGGCACCGAGACCAGACAACTCCCCTAGACCAGATGCCCCACTCCCTGGCGCACACCTTAGGGCCTCCTCCACCACCCCTGCCACACGGCAGCCCCTCACCGAGGTCCCATACTGTCTGGGGGCACAGGGATCCAGCGGCAGTCAAGGCCCCCGCGAGGACAGGAAATGGGGGGCAGTCATGCTCCAGCCCAGCCTCCAAGACTGGGCCTTGCTGCCCAGCTGCCTCCCATGGCCAGGGGCCCAAGTCACAGCCAACAGAGGCCCATCCTGATCCTGTCTGCTCCATCTGCAGTCCACGCCGACTTCAGGTCCCACTCTCCTCTCCCTCCCCACCCACTTCCCTGACTGTCACCTGCTCCACTTTGGAGGCAACAGGTTTAAGCAACAAGGTGATCTCTGCCTCACGTCCTTGTCCAGTCTGTCCCCCCAACACACAAGTGCACACACACCCTTGCCAGCAAAGCCTCGCACTCTCTCGGATGGCGCGTTCACCCCACCCAGTCCCCAGGGATTTCTGTGGCGTCATCCTCACCTCCACTCTGGCTGGAGCCATTTCTCCGAGAATCTCGACCTCACTCCAGACCACTCAACTATGCAAAGTCCCCCAGTGCCCCCCAGTCCAAGACATCACTTCTGTGCTGCTCCTCTCCAAAGACCCTGCTTGCCCAAGAAACCTCCTTGGATGCTTGCTCTCCTACTCCTGCTCCAGCCCACACCCCAAAGCCAGAATCATCTTCATCACCCACATCACCGTTATGCTCCCCTGCCTGAATCGTCAGTGGCTCTCACTTCCTGAAGGGTCAGGTCCATCCCCCTGAGCAGACCCTGGCGACCTGGCCCCATCTTCCTGATCCAACACCAAGGTTTACTTCCCCCAAACCCAGGCCCTCGGCTTCAGACAGGTAGGTCACACGCTCCAAGGCTGCCCCAAACTCCTACTCTCTCCCATGGTGAGCTCACACTGTCCCCTAGCCAGAAATGCCACCAGCCATCGCAGTCCTCCCCATCTTTTTGGTCGTCTTCAGGCATCCAGGTGAAGACTGCCCTGGTCACTCCTGGGTCAACCAAGAAATGCATCCTAAAGGCAGACAGGGTCTTCCCCTGCTCCACCCAGGCAAAGCACACACTCAGGAAAGGTGTGTTCTCCCGGGGGGCACACCACACTGAGGTCCTATGACAGCTGGGCAGGCTGCCGCTCCCACCACAGGGCACCCTCCTATCAGACACGGCGGTACAGTAACTCCATCCCTCAGCACAGAAATGAGACGTGGGCTCTAGAGCCAGGCTGCTTGGGCTTTCGTTCTGCCCCACCAGTTACCGGCTGAGTGACTTGGGGCAAGCTCTGAACCCAGTACCTGTCTCGAAAAGCTGCTGTGATTGTTAAAGGAGATAAAAAGTACTTGTAGTCCTTGGCACACGGCCTGGAACACAGTAATTGCTCAGTAAGTGTTAGCTCTTAATGATCTTAGGAGAGAAATAAGGCGCACACCTGGGGCCATGTCATGAACTACGAAGCTAGCAGTTGTGCTGGGGGGCCTCATATATAGCCCATGTGTGTTCAAAATTATTCCAGGAAGCTGGGAGAGCAGGGCATTGCCGTTAGGACCCACAGCCCTGAGCCAAAATCTCTCTCTCTCTCTCCCTCCCTCTGCCCTACACACACAGGCACGTGCACACACGGGATGGAAAGCAGGGTCACTGGGAGGGTTGTTATACTGCAGCCAGAGAAGGACCCAAAGGCCACGCCCCCCAAATCCTCCCTCCCCAGGCCAGTGTGGACCAGGAGGTCCTGGGTCCCCTCCAGGAGAGGTGCCTGGACATGGCCGTGCTGCACTGGGGTCCCACTGGAGTGCACAGTGAGTCCAGCAGCTACTGGCCAAGGAGCGTCCTGCCCAGCTGCGGGGTCCGAGGTGCGCCAGAGCTGCACCCACACAAGCCAAGCCAGGAGGCACAGTGACGCCAAGGGAAGCAGGCCACAGGCCAGGACCCTGGAAATAGGGTTTGGGGGGCACCTGAGCTCAACAACGCGTGGTGCGCGCAGCTCGGTGCCACTGGGGCTGCGGGGGTGGCGGGGGGGGCTTCAGCTCAGGGCAGGGCGCTGGGGTGAGTGCAGGGACCTAGGCTGCCTCTAGCTCCCACAGGGCCCTGAGCTCATTCCCTCCCTCCTGAGCACCTGCAGGGACCTCCCTGCTTGAGGTTGGCTGCCAGTGCACATCCCCCTCCCCTCCTCTAGATGCTTCCCCTGGCCGCCTCTGTCAGCACCACTCCCACCCAATGGCCTCCGCCTGCGGCTTTGGTGGCACTTTCTGGGTCCCCGTCCAAGGGCAGGGCCACCCGCTTGTGATCAGAAAAGGTGCTGTCCTCCCTGGGATTCCAGTAAGGCCGGAGCTGGTATCTCCAGACTTCTCTTGAGCCTGGCCCACAGCAGGCACTGGCGCCCAGAATGGCCGGGTTCCCTCCTGGTGATGCCCTTCACACGAGCACTCCCCCTGCCCTGCCTCCAGCCATCCCACACACTCCCCGGGGCCCGCTGCCCGCCTCCCAGCCCCATCTGCCCCCACGTGGGAACCTGCCTCCCTCCTTCCCTCCACCCCTTAGCTCAAGGAGACAGATGGGGACCGCTGGGAAGAAGCATCCGTGGGGAGCCCCGGGAAGCACACACACCTAGAGCCAGGCTGACGACACCCACTAAGCTCAGTCTCTCCCAGCCAGGGCCGTCAGCATCCCCAGTTGCAACCCGGGCAGAATTTCCCCGCACAGCTGGCCAAGGTCTTCACATCCTCTGGCCCGCTGACCCTCCTGGGGGGGCGGGGCTGGGCTCTCAGGCTTCCCCCACAGAGCCTGGGAGTGGAGAGGAGGTGGCTCTGGCTTCTGGCCTGGACTTGGCCTCTAATGAGCCTCCAGCAGGCAGGGCCCCCCAGCACCCACATGGCTGCCGGCCTCCATCCTCCAACCAGCTGCAACACTCTGGGGTCCCCTTCTTTCCCCCCCAGGTCTCTTGCTATAGTTCCCGCTGCCCCTTTCAGTCCCTGGCTAACTTGTCCTCAGCCTTCCACCTCATCTTAAAGGTCACCCTGCAAGGATGAGCTAAGCTGCCCTCCCATGGGCTCCCACGGGGCCCCAAATTTTTCCCATTCCTGCACCTACCACCATACACTGTAAATACCTGTTTACTAGTCCAGCTCCTCCCCTTGGGGGCACCTTGCATGCAGCAGGTGTTCAATAAAGAATCAACGAATGAGTGAATGAATGAATGAGCAAAAACCTCAGGCGACAACGGCACTAGCTTTGGGGAGAGCTGATGACAAAGGCCAGCCTGTGGCCCGGGTCAGGGATGGGTCTGTGGATTAGCACAGAACATCCAGTGTCACACTCTCTTCCCTTTGAAGCAGCTTTGGTTTTCCCACGTGGACATCAGCACGGCTCACGGTCAGGGAATTTGTCTCAAAGCAAACAACAAAGTCTCCTGAGACCCCGATTTGGGGGCTTCTGGGAAGCACCTCCCTTCCATGACACCGCCACCTTCCCTGTGACCTTCCACACATGTTCACTGAACACCTTGGTGCCAGGCCTTCCCCACATTCAGGTCAGAAGTGGGTATTACTCCTCACGGGACAGAAAGCGCCACTTCCTCAGAGAGGCCCTCCCTCACCATCCTGTAGAGAATCCCGCTCAAA